>KN499481.1:0-14722 GCA_000787155.1 Scartelaos histophorus | reverse complement strand
ATGCAGAAGAGAAATTATTTGGACACTGTAGCTCACACATCACAATATATTATAATGACAAAGCACAAAAATATATAAATCTGATTATTTGTTGTATCACAGACAGGAGGAGATCACACTAGTCCACAAACAGAGCCTCATGTCTTAAGCCTCTTTATTTTTATCTGTAAAGTTCCTCTGCATCTTCCCCTGTGTAATACCCCTGCATTTCATTATCAGCTCATGTTTGGGTAAATCTCACTTTGCATTGTCCTTTTATGGTGAAATGGAGGCATGTGAGGGGTGTGTCGCAGGGTGGGATCATGTGCGCAGGTTTGTGTCGCAGGTGTGATCTATGACAAGGAAAGTGCGTGAGGGAATGTGGCGGAGGGTTTTATAATTAAAATATTTTTTTCATGTACATGAAATTTGCGCTTTGTCCGTACAAACTCTTTAAAGCAGATTTTGAGAAACTCTTTTATAAAAGAAGCCCCGGCTCTTTTGTGTGTTCGTGCTTTACCTTTTGAGCATGTGATGCAGGGAGGGACAGATTTCTGTGAAAGAGGAAGAGCTGGCAGTAGATACTGGATCCTCCCAAGGCCTGCAAGGACACCTGAAAGCCTCGCAGGAAAGCAATGCCTGCAGAGAGCACACAGAAAAACACATTCCCCACTGACACACTTTGCACGCAGGCGCAATTTGTATCACCAATTAACATTTACCAGTTTAACCAAGCATGAGATCCTCTTGTGTTTTTGCTCTTTGTTTGTGTAGAAACTTTCTTTGACTCAAGAGCAGAATGTGCAGTCAAAAGTTTGGGCTCATCCTCTCATTTAATGTTTTGCTTCTTTTTACTTACTACTTTCTACTTTTTAGATACAGAGTACATTTTGTATATTGTAGTAAGATCCCCTCTACTCCAATAAGCAGACTGTGTGTTGTCTTGTGTAATTTAAAAGTCTTTTTGGCTGGAAAAGAAAAATAGCATTACACTCTCACCCCTGTGTTTGACTTTTGGCACATTTTTTTAAGAAGAAAAACTCCCATTCTCCTCCACACGTTTCCCTGGTGTCCAAACAATGTCGTCAGATCCAGTGTTGATGACCTGCAGCTTCATCCATGTGGGGTTTGTATTACTTTTGGTGACAATACCCGTCACTAAGATCCTACATCTATAATTCCTGTTTGTGTCCAAGGAACAGTTGGACCAAACTCCCCATAATGATATAATGATGTCACACTTCACAGTCCTGTCGACAGTATAATAGGACTGGGACGAGATACAATTTCCAAAAGATGAGACAAGACACGAGATTCGATTTACGAGAACGAGACAAGATGAGATTTTGACGATATTTATATTACATAAATTGTGCAAATTCAGTTCCCTATTTTGGCCTCACTGCTTTATTTACTGCATTTAATATTTTTGCTGTCATCGAACGCTGTTTTTGGGACTACGCTTCTCAAAAAATGTTACTCACCAGTACTTAACTCTATTCTTTATCCAATCCAAACGTAAAGACATGGAAAAGAAATCTCACAAGATCATTTTTCCCATGTGCGACAATCATGTAGCAGTTTTGTTTTGTGATATTTGTGGTGTGAATCTTGTCCCATCCCACCTGTTTATATACGGTGTATTATAAAGTCTCAGACTCATACCATAAGGACTGGGCCTCCAGGAGATGACCACAGTGTCAGTGCTGGGGTCTGGATCCTCCGATCTTTCCACCGTGATGTTGTCGGGAGGCTGGACGTAGTGACGACAAATGTCCGGGTCTTCATTTCCCACCAGCTCAAAACATGGCCACGGAATGCAACCTGCAGACAAACACCTGGGTCATAATGTATTCTCACAAATATATTCAATGCTTCTTTACCGTTGTTTGTGTTAAAGGTTAAATTATATTCTATTCTTTTCTATATTGTTCCTAAATTTAGTTTGGGGAGCATTCAAATTTAAACAAACAAAAACATTTAAATAAGCAGAGACAAAAGCCTTTCCTAAATGTTGATCACTTTTCACAAATACACAACAAAAGTTTCTCTCGTCTTGATCTTTTCCTGCTCATTTCTTTACTTCACAGTGAAAGGTTAATATTAACATCACTTCTATTCATATTTAGGGTGTGAAGGAAAAATATCTAATCAAATGTTTTTCACTGCCCCAAACCTTTTTAGGAATATAATAGTAATATAATAATAATAGGTCATATCTGAAGGTTGTACTTACCTCCCAGTGTTTTGATTGCTGCAGAGCCGAGGGCCTTTCGCACATCACCTGGGGTAATCCTGCAGTATTTACACCTGGAATCCCCCTGAGAGAACACATTATAGAAACATTAACACAAGGACCCAAAGGAACACTGCATTAGGCGACTGTATCAAAATCATAATTCATGCCATTAAAAGCCTTCAAAGTAGAGTACCAGAGCTGCCCTACAGGTTTCAGACTATATAATTAGCTGCAAAAAGCCAAGAGGAATGTGTGCCGTGGGCTGTAAAAGGAGCAAGGAGGACCAAGAGTGTTGGAGTTCACACAATAGTTAAACTGTCAGAGGAGGTAATGACCGTTAGCATTTCAGCAGAATGTAAATAGTGGCTTGCACGCTATATGTTCAGACAGCATGTAATACGCATGAGTGAAAAATTTACTAGTAGAGCAACCTTCAAATTAAAATAAATGACAGATAAAAGTTCACAGTCACGAGTAAAATGATTTATTACGAGCTGTAATGAAATGTGGATGGCTGTATTTTTTATTTTTTTTAGGTGGGATTGGAATATTTGACACTTCTGATGATTATGAGTGTATAAATGGTACAGACATTTTGTGTCGTATATTGTAATGTTAAGTCGACTATCATGACAGTAATGTGTGAAAACAACCAAGCTCAAAATAAACGACAGATTGACTGATTGTGTAGTCGGGCTGTGTCCCCATTTAAAGCCACTGCTTTGGTCTCTGACTGTCTCCATGGCAACAACACTGCATTGCCTGGAATATAAAATTATGGGTTTATGTTAGAATAATTGTGTATTTTATCTCATATATTCCATAATCATGTGTTAGAATGTGTTATGTGTTCTAATAACTTCTTTGTGCTTGGACTGTGCACAGTTTGGCCTTCACTTGTTTTGGCAACTGAAAGAGCAACAGAGAAACAGCAGCACCAAACTCCTGAGTGCAGAAGCCACAAGGACAACAGCCAAATATTAACCACACAAATCTGTATCATGTATAATTGTGTACGATGTTATTACTAATTTTCCCCCAACCTTGAGAGTGATAACATCCATTCATTGTAACTATGGAGTTCCTAAATAAAAGTGAGGAGACGCACTGGGCCCTTCAGGAGGATAGAGGTTGTAACTGAAGTGACGCTCTCTGTTCGTTCTCCTAAAACTGAATAATCTCGTCTTTCTTCTTGTATTTTACGATGTTTAGGTGAGTTTAAACAGTTTAACTCCACTGTGCCAGAAATGTTACGCAGCAGGGATTTCACCAATTGTTAAAATTAAGTCACGGTTTGTACTTTTGATTCTGCCTGAACAGGTTTATTTTATTTTATTATATTTTAATATTTGGCTCAGTATTTGCTTACATTTATATCTGTCATCTATAGAATCTGTAAATAATGTGGAATAACTGTTACTTATTTGTTTGCAATTTTGAGCTGACAATTTGAGATTTATATAAAGATTAAGCAAATGTTTCTGTTCAACTTCTATATTGTTATTCCAAAAACACTTCTTTGTACAGTCTAAGGTCTTATACAAGTAAAAAACATGTGCTGTAACAATAACAAACTTTGAAATTAAATATATTGCAGAGAACTGTAGACAGTACACAATAATACTGACACCAAACCATAAAGCAGTCATAGTATTCTAAATTTACAATGTTAAAAAAAATAATAAAAAATACTGTCATAAATACAAATGCAATAATTAAATTGTTAATTATATGTCTATAATGAGTCATAGAAGTTCATATTTCAACAGTCTGCAGCTCAAATCTTAACTAAACAGAAAAATAACCAAACTATTCCCACTAGAACGATAAATATGGACGCGCCAAAATTATAATGGATTATAATTATAATAGTAATTATCGTGACAAGGCCTTGTTATAAAGTTAGTACATCAGTCTTCGTAATATATTGTTTCAAACAGATGAATTTTAGATGCACTATGTCACTTTTTGGTTGTGAGATCGGTCGCCTGCTTGTTTCTAGAAATATGTTATTGCTTTGCATGAAATGTTCCAGAGTGTGACATTAAAATGCTCAACCTCACGTTTATTTAATTACAGGTGGTTTTATTGCTCAAAAATGCATAGAAAAATAGGTATTCTGACTGTGAACGGCTCGCCTCAGCACAGATCTGACTAATAATGGTTTGGTCTCCATGAAGATTCCAGATGAAGTAATAACATCTCCATGACGATAAGACGGACACTCCACCAGAACAGTTACAGAATGAGATTAAAGAATGAAGCTTGGTTGAGTTTGGATTACTCTTTGTACTGATGTTTAGTAAAATTAAAAAATTGATCTATATGAGCTACAAACTGTCAGATTATTTATAAAATTACAGAATGATTACTCAAAGGTACATTGTGTAACTTCCATCTGTTAAATGCTTTTCATCACTGAGATATTATTGCTTTGTCTGTAATGTTTCAAAGTGTGGTATTAAACCTTTCTATCTTCATGGACACCAAACCAGACCATGTTACAGGACAGATCTGTGGAGAGGCGACCCCGCTCACACTCAGAATGCTGTTTTTCTAGGTATTTTTGCACTATAAAATCAACTATAATTGAATAAAAATAAAGTACAGCTGTTTAATGTCAAGCAGAGCAGTGACAAATCCTCAGAAACAAGCAGGTGACCGACTCTCAACCAGAAAGTTACATCGTGCGCCTTTGAAACAGAAGAAGGACGAGCAGTAGCGTACCTGGCGGAGACAGTCCAAGGTACAGTTCTGATGAGTGGCGGCGTCTGCATTTACATCCTCTAGAGCCCAAATGATCTTCACCACAGTCAGAAGCAGGTAAAACACAAAAGATCCCTTCCACATCTTGCTAAAAATATCAAAACATTATCAAAAAAAACTCTAGTAAACAACCATTTCCACAGATCGTTGCTGATGTGTGGACTGTGACAGTGCTTTGTGAATAGTATCAGAGACTGAAGGGGAGTGGTGTCCTGAGGCTATGGGAGGTACAACCAGAAGAGGGCTGCTGCCAGACCAGTTCTCTCCACCGCGAATCACACTCATGTCTTTGGCTCCAGATCACTTACACAGAGCAAAACAAGATATGTCACTTGAGTCATTAGACTATACTTTCCGGTCCAGAGCGTAGTTTCACTTTATTGACCACAAAACAAGTATTTACATAAGAATTACAATGATACAAGTAAGGAAATGGTTGAATAATGTTATTCTCAACAGCAAAGGTCCCAGCTTCCAACTCCAGGAGGGCGACTGCTTTCACCGGATCTGGAAGAAGAAAAATAAAAGCATTCCAAATCAAACGGACTAAATAAGCCGTGGCTACAATTTCCCAAAACAATATAATTATAATTTAATATATCTGCATTTACTGAGTTTGACACAACTCAGCCAGGAAAATATATCTGGTCCAACATTAAACAAAACACAGAGAAGGTTCTTTCCGTCTTCATTTCATGTGCATTCACTTTAGCAACTGGAAATATTCCTGGAAAATTAAATAACATTACATGGACGTGGTTAGCTTAGTAATGAACTGATCTGGCTTTTAGGCCTGGTTCAGTGTTCAAAGGACGCCTGCATGTTTGGATTTTCATTTTAAGATAAAATGAACAATACTGAGCTCATATTTTCCATCTATAATTAGGGAGGAAAATTGAGCGTGATAAAAACAGCCAATTTACAAAATTGAGTGTGAAAGAGGCTATTTAACCCCTTTAAACAGTGTGAAGTGTATTGTTTGAATAATGGAAAGTTCATCTGAAAAGCCATGTCTGTCCACACTCTGTATTTGTTTTAAATATCAGTCGCCTTTGTAAACTTTAGCGGAGCCACAGGTCTGTTTGAAAATGAGGAGCTGAGTTGAGTCATCTTAACATTTCTGATTTTTTTTCCCTCAACATCTCCTGGTCAAACTGGCTTTTTCAAACTCATAAATAAATAAAAGGCTCACTGTGTATTTGTCCCATTTCTTCTCAGGATCGTAGGGCTCCCAGCGACTGGCAGGAAAGATGTGCTTGTTCTTCTCGTACCAGCTTCTCAGAACCACTTTTCCAGCGTGTGACTGTGTAGAAGGAAAATTTAATTAGTTAAATTGTATCTGAAGTTCAGAACAGATATAATAATTAATAATATTTCAGGTAGACGTATTATTTTGTACTTCTATTTTTTTTCTTTCTACCAGGCACTTCTGTCTCCTGACATATTTATTACGACCTATGTAGGTTCTGTTTTGACTAAGCAACAGAAATATGAATGGTTAAAGCTGCACTGTGGGAGGCCTCCCACCATGGAGAAGCTATTGAAGCTTGTCCCGTCATTTTTCACAATTTGGTATAAAAGTTATACAAGACTTTTTTCAGTTATGAGTGGTGCAGCAGATTGCTGTGAGTATTTTGTGCTTGTTTGTCTTTTTTAACTCTGGACTAAGAGTCTGTAATAAAGTTTGATAATGATAAAACATCATTCTGCGAGTGGAATCAACATTTTGCAGATTTCACCTGTAAATTGGCCTAGTGGCGTTTCTTGCTTGTCTCTATGGAGCTGGACATGTTTAATGCCAAACTCTGGAACATTGCAGGCAAAGCAAAACAATTCACTGGACACAAGCAGGTAATGGACGTTAGGGTTATGGACATGGCATTTGACGACTCCATCAGACGCTTTTCTCCTTGGAGATGTTATTGCTTTGTCTGGAATTTTTGACAGTACAATATTAAACCTTTCTATCTTCATGGAGACCAAACCAGACCAAGTTACAGGTCAGATCTGTGGAGAGCAGGGGTGCCAAACTTATTAATATATATTTTATGTTAAGGAAAAAAAAAAAGTTATATTTATCAATACATAGCCTTTAATTATTCATCTTTTTAGAGGGTTAGTCTAGTATGTGCTCCCGTTTTTTCTTGACAGTCTTTTCAGCACAAAATTGAATTAACATTGTAATCACAGCATGATACCTTTGGAAGGCCAAATTTGGCCAACTGGCCCCAGTCTGGGCAGCCCTGGTGTAGACACAACCCCACGCACAGTCAGGTTTGTTTTTACAGGTATTTTTGAGCTGCACAGAGCCAGTATTTTTAGTGTGTTTTTGACTCCAGTCTTCTTTTCTTCAAAGGTGGGATTTATTCTTTCTATCCTATAAAACTAGTTTATGTTTAAAAGTGACATTAAAGTGGAGGGTCGGCCAGTTGGGTGTGTTTAATATACTGTCCCACAGTATATTACATTTATCTATCACAAGGGAGACCAGCAGGTTTCAGCCCTACACTACATTACAGATCAGATCTGTGGAGAATTGCCCGTATTCACAGAAGGGATTACTGTATTCTTGAGCAATAATAACACCTGTAGTAAATAAATGCAAGATAGATGTGTTTAATGTTATACCATAGAACATTCTAGGTATTCCCTACCCAGAAAAGTTGTGCAATGCACCTTTAGCACAGTTTCACATTTTACAATATTTTAGAATTAGTCTTGAGTTGTAAAGCTTTCCTCACCTCATCCTTCTCCACGGTGGCGTCGTTAACCAGCCGTATGTCATCGTGAACATCAAAACTGAAGAGGGGGCCTGCGGGAGGAGCACACAAATATGTGAACTTATTAAACTGTTAAAAGTGGAAAATGTAACATCTGCAATCAAGATGGGGTAAAACACCAATAATAACTCATGATAAAAACCACCTTCTCACACATGGCTTGTTTGAAAAATTTCAGTCTGGTTTGAGATCAGCCCACAGTACTGAGGCAGCCCTGGTCCGGGTCATGAATGACTCACTCATGACTGCGGAGCAGGACTCACCATCTCTCCTCGTTCTTCTGCACTTGTCAGCAGCTTTTGATACTGTTGATCGTAACACTCTGCTCCACCGACCCCAGACTGTGGTTCGCTTCTTTTTACAATCTACATGCTCCCGTGGGTCAGATCATCCGTAAACATGGACTTTCATTTCACTGCTTTGCCGATGACACTCAGCTCTATATGAAAATGGAGCCCTCCTCCTCAGCCCTAACATCTGTCCTCCACACCTATCCTGAGGAGATAAAGGCATGGAGGGCAGACAACTACCTCCAACTAAACTAACTAAACAGCAATAAAACTGAAGCTACGGTAATTGGAACTCCACATCAAACTCGGTCATGCTCTAATTCAACTCTTCTTCTCTCTGGTCACAACGTCCCCTTTTCTTCATCTGTCACAGACATCGGAGTCAAACTCGACCCACATCTTTCATTTGACAATCATATACGCCGTCTTTCCAAAGTTTCCTTCTTTCATCTTAAAAATATTTCTAAACTTTGTCCATCCCTTTCCCAATCTGATGCCGAACAACTGATCCATGCCTTTGTCTCCTCCTTTTATGCTTTCACTGTAGCACTTTGACATTTTGCTGAAATGTGGAGGTGAAAAAGTGGATTACGGATCAAATTTATTATTATTATTATAATTTTCTGCAAGTGTAATACCATATTGTGGAGGATTACAGGCATAGCAATAGCATGTCCATGGTATCAGACCCCCAATCCGAAAAGTTATGCAGTGCATCTTTAACTTATTTAGACACACATGAAACATCTGAAGTTGTGTTTTAAATGTAACTCTCTTTATTTGTATGATATTGGATGTAACAATCATCTGTTTTTCCACCAATTGTTACATGTATATTAAAAAGAAAAAAATCCAACTTTAATATAAAACAGAACAAGCTTTTACTATATGAAAGGCCTTTTAATGCAGCCGAAGTGTCTCTGTTTTTTCTGTTTCTTTTAATGTTTAAAAATGAAGTTTTACCAAGTGAAGTTTTTCTCTGTTACATGTATATATTTGTAAAACAATATTTCTATTTTATTTTTAATTGCACATATACATTCATATAATTACGCCTTATTTGACACCTGTCTATTGTTGTTACTTATTTAGATTTTTTCCCCCACTCTTTGTTATTATAATATTTGGGATGTGTGGAAGGGGGGAGGCTCACATAAGCTTTTACCTCTGTCAGCTCCTTTTGAGCATTGATTAACATGTATTTATTTGTAATGATTCCTTTGTGTGTACTGTGTAACAATTTGATCAAATAAAATAAATGAAAGGAAAATATTAGAGTTGACATGATTAGAAAGTCAGGGGGTGCGATTAAATAAGTTTCCTTCTTCCAACTCCCTTTTGGACATGTTTTGTTGTTGTTCCTGTCCTTGTTTTTGTTGGTACAGTACGACTGCACTAATGTCAATATGGATGACAATAAATTCCATTGTAATAAGTACAAATGATAACAAATAATTACATGAATGATAAAATGTAAAAATAGAAGAGACCAACCTGATTTGCCTCGGGCTTTGGTTACAATGAAGTCATAAAAACTGTGATGCTAAAAGAAGCAAACCATGAAACATATTAACAACACTTGTTAAAATGCAGATTTGTTTTGGCACAACTCATCTCATTAACATTTATTACAACATGCACTTACATGTGGGATTATCAGATCCTCTTTTATGTACATCAGCTGCTCCACGCCAGCAGATCTGGAAACATTTAGACACATTCACGGTAATAACTGTTAAAGTCTCAGCGAGTAAAGAACGGCAAAAGTAATGTCAATACTTTGAGGATTGTCTAAATGACATTTAGCAGACCAAATTTGAAATAATCATCAGCATTATTGCTTTTTATTGTTAAAGGTGCATTGTGTAATTTTCATGGTGAAGGATCCATTGCCTGTTTGTGTCCACGGAGACGCTATTTTCAACAAACTGGCATTAAACTTATCCATATCCACAGAGTTAAGATATTAATCTTAATATTAATATTAATAGCAATAATATTAATAACAACTATGTATCTGATTTCCGGGTGCTCTAGGACACTGTACAAACAACAATTAAGACAAATAAGTAAAAAAAAAATCTGACAATAAAGGACAGGTTCTAAAACAGGGGTGTCAAACTCAGAGGGGCCAAAATTAAAAACTGGGACTAAATCGTGGGCTAAATATTATTATATTGCAGGTCCGAGTTTGACAAGTCTGTTCTAAAATATCAGGACATTAATGAAGGAATGTCGGGAATGAATCAAGATTACAGGTGAGATCTGTGAAGCGTGACCCCACCCATAGTAAGAATGTCTGTAAAGGTATTTTTTAACAATAAAAACACCTATAATCGTATAACTATATCTTGTAAACGTTTTATACCATATTGTGGAACATTACAGGCTAAGCAACAGTATCTCCCCCAACCTGAAAAGTTACACAGTGCATCTTCAACTTAGTACATAAAACATTTTCCACTTTTTTATGACTTCAGAAGCAGTTTTTATATAACCATGTAGAAAATATACTGGAAAGCCCACTTCTCACAGTGGGTAAGCAGTATTTCAGGAGTAAGTAGTAAGTAGTAAGGCGTTTATGCGAGGATTTACAACATGGACTGACATTTCCTGCTTTACTTCAAACCCCAATGGACCAAGACATTGTGATGATAAACAGGCCTGTTGAAATAATATGTACTTTTGGACTGTAAAGTGAATGAACGTTTACCGGAGTTCACTGAAGTCCTTTCTGAGAACTTCAAGAGCTTTTTGTAGGAAGTTCTGGATAGTGTTTCCTTTCTTCATCTGTGCAAATAAAACATACATAAAATAATAATGTTTAAAGTGAGAGAAGTGAAACATTTAGGGGCCACTAAATGACTTTAAAGGTGCATTGTGGTCCATCACCTGCTTGTTTCTATGGATATGGCATTGCTCGGTTTGCAATGTCCCACAGTATGACATTAAACAGATCTATAAGATAATTTAATACATTGTATTAAATTACAGTTGGTTTTATATCTCAAAAATATCTACAAAACAGACATTCTGACTGTGAGCGGTGTTGTCTGTCCACAGATCTGACCTGTGTCTTGGTCTGGTTTGGTCTTCATGAAGATAGAAAGGTTTAATGCCATACTGAGAAATATTCCAGACAGAGCAATAACATCTCCCTGGGGAAAAACCTTTGGCAAACCCTCCAAAAGAAAAGGTACAATGCAATGATTTTAAAGTATTGCAATTGATTTATTTTATATCAATGTTATGAATGTAAACTGCTTAACTAAACTAAACATTTTTGGATTTTTTTGTTGTTGTTGTATTAAATTACCGTATTTTTCGGACTATAAGGCGCATCTAAAATCATGAGATTTTCTTAAAAATCCACAGTGGCCTTATAATCCAGTGGCCTTATGTATGACCTTTGGTTGTGTTTAACCTCCAACCGATTTGATGTTGTCCACATTACTGCTAATAACGTATTACTCCGCATCCGGGCATGTTTGATGCCCAAATCACCAACTGTTAAACTTGTATTTTTGTGTTAGCTACAACTGAGAGTTATTGTAAATGACATGAATAAAGTTCGATTTATCCGACACATGTTTTGTTTCTCTTATTGCGCCGGTAAATACGGTACTGAAATCATAAAAATTCTCATTGTGATTCTGATTAAATGAGTTTTGCAGCCCTAAATATCAGTGCATTGTGTATAGAGGCAGATCAAAATACTATAAAGGGTCAGTATACTTACTTTGACAGTCTTTCGATGTCCGGACCCATCCCAGTAACTAAAGGTGATTTCTATCTCCTCATCTAAGAACACATGCAGACGGTTTGTGTTTAGGGACTGGACTTAATATGTGGCCTTTAATGCATCATTACACTCACTTTTGATTTTCTCTTGCTTCAGCTCCCACTCCTGTCTCAGCTCCTCTCTCAGCCGATTCTCCTCCTCCTAAACATAAATTGTAAAATGAAGGGAATGCCCCATAAACTGCAAAAAGCTTAAGATATAAACACATAAATCTATCAGAAAATGACTTAAAAGTAGTGAAATTATCTTGCTGCATGGACAGTACCATTTTATTTGACAAATTATCTTAAAATAAACTCTCTCTTGACTAGAAATAAGCAGAAATAGTAAGTAGAGAATAAATCTGAAAACAAGATGAATAACCTGATAGAAGTTTCAAAATCTTTGCCTGATCAGAGAAATGCAGTGTAGTCATGATACTAAGGGTTTAAAACTAAAACTTGAGTCAACATGCCAGCGTTAACAAGAACAAATGTGATCCAAACAAGAGATTTTCTGTTGTGGTAACATTTATCAGAGCTGACAGGAGGATTTATTCTGCTCATAACAATAATTTTACAACACACTTTGTCATAATTTTAACACAATATAATGTCAAACAGAGCGTGCATTTTCTCACCACATTTGAGTGAGTGCATGTGTGTGTGATTACAGATATATGAAACACAATCACCTCCTGGAGAGCACAAATTCATAACGTCTTTAAACACGGAGGTTGGTCTCACCTCTCTGTCTCGATCTGGCAGAAAACTGGTGTCCACATCTGGATTTTTCCCCAGTTTCTTCTTCTTAGATGGAAAGTCTGTGTCATCAAAGTCATTATAATTTAGTCTTCTTATAAACTGTGAGCATGTTGTTTCATACATTCTTACCATCCAGCTCATCCTCCTCCCCTTCCTCCTCTTCATCCTCCTCATCCTCGGGGTTAAAAGACAAACTAGCGATCTTTCGTTTCTGCTCCTCTTTTCGTTTCTTCTCTTTCTGCTTCTCAAGTTTGCTGCAAATAAACGTAACACAATAAATAACAAGAACCGCACGAAAGAGGGAGACCACAACTAAATCATTTAATCAACACGGTAATAATATTTTGCTTTTAGAGGAAGAATCCTGGAGCCAGAGTTTCCTGAGTCAGCTGCCTAGAGAAACATAACTATATATCTCTAATGTCCAAAGAAAACCAGCTATTTTGACCTCAGTCATTCAGGCAAAAAAGATTCATGGCTGAAATGCTAGTAATTACCACAAGAATGCCAAGCAAACAGACTACGAGTAGATCATGAATTCTTTATTATTATTCATTATCGTTCATTATATGAAAGCTGGAACTAAATATTTGTGGAGTCAATATTTATGTGTCTAATTTTTCTTCGCACTACTAGGGAATTTTTGGTTAAGATTTGAACTGTAGAAAGTTTAATTAAAAACTTCTATGACTCGTTACAGATGCAAACAAACTAATAAAGAGTTTAATTTTGCTGTTTATTCACGCAGCTCATGATTTTCACAATATTGTACGTTTTTGTGTCAGTTTTTGTGTCAGTGGCATAAGATAGTTTCAATATTATGGTTTATCATTATATTTACTTTAGCAATATATGAAACTTCAAAATTAGTTGTCAAGACAGGCCTAGTTTCCAACCACAAGCTCAGTGTTTAAAGGTGCATTGTGTAACTTCTGATGGAGGGTCCGTCAAATGCTTTACTTCATGGAGATGTTATTTAGATGTTTTTTGAGCTATAAAACACCTACAATTGACCAAAAACAAAGTGGAGCTGTTTAATGTGATTCAAACAACCAAAAAGTTGCATTGTGCACCTTTAAAGAGCCACATAGAGCTCAAGTATAAAATAAAGGGACAGTGTTGTGGCTCTTTAAAGGTGCACAATGCACCTTTAAAGAGCCACAACACTGTGCCAGTAATAATGAAATAGAGCTCAAGTATAAAATAAAGGCAGGACAGATGTTGAAAACAGGTTTGGCAATAAATATCTTCTATATTGCTCAATGAGATCATGCCCTGTTGAAAAGAACATGAAAGGCCTTGGGCTGAATTGAAATACCTCAGTTCTTATGTATTGACCAAATATGACAGAAGAAAAAAAAAAAGTTAATAGGTAAGAAGCAGAGAAATTTCCAGAGCTACAGGGCTGCCTCATGTATGTGATTTGCGGTTTTACTACTTTGACCAAAAATACATGGAAAATGGAAAAGCTTTTAAATGTTAACACAAATGGTCTCATGGAATAAAACAGACTCCTGCTGTTTGATGGCTGTTTTGCTTTTTCTCAAACATGTGTTCTGTGGTTTATATCAAACTTAAAATACAATTTAGTTTTGTGTTTTGGTTAAACTTTGGGTGCCCCCATCTCTGAATAGGAGTTTGCGGATGGATGTGGGTTGGAAGGTCAGAGCTCGACGGATCTAAGTCACGCTCGTTTGAGACACATCACTTTGTATGTTGTGAACTTTGACCTCAGCTCTGACACTGGGGCTGGAGAGTGTAACGCTCGGAAGACATCTGACTTACAGCTGGAGCTCCTTAGATTGCTCCTTCTTGGCGAGCTGCTTCTCTCTCTCTTTCACCAGAGCCTCCTGTTTGGCCTTCATATCGTTCAATGTCACCAGACCTGTTCAACACACCATTCAACAGCTTTAGCAATTCATCTTTAAGCTGCATATAATTCAAAACATGTGGAAAAATACTGCTCAGAGGTATTGTAATAATAATAAAATGTTCAAATAAATTCACATATTTGTCACCAAAACCCTGTGTCAAAGCCTGAAAAAGGTATGCAAGGTTGAGCCAGGTTAGGATTAGAAACCATTTCAAATGTAATCATAATAATAACAATAACAATAACAATA
>KN499479.1:5964-17029 GCA_000787155.1 Scartelaos histophorus | reverse complement strand
TGCTACTACTACTGCTATTGTACTACTGCAACTACTACTGCTATTGTACTACTACTGCTACTACTACTGCTACTACTACTACTACTACTACTACTACTACTACTACTACTACTACTACTACTACTACTACTACTACTACTACTACTACTACTACTACTACTACTACTACTACTACTACTACTACTACTACTACTACTACTACTACTACTACTACTACTACTACTACTACTACTACTACTACTACTACTACTACTACTACTACTACTACTACTACTACTACTACTACTACTACTACTACTACTACTACTACTACTACTACTACTACTACTACTACTACTACTACTACTACTACTACTACTACTACTACTACTACTACTACTACTACTACTACTACTACTACTACTACTACTACTACTACTACTACTACTACTACTACTACTACTACTACTACTACTACTACTACTACTACTACTACTACTACTACTACTACTACTACTACTACTACTACTACTACTACTACTACTACTACTACTACTACTACGACTAGTGCTACTCACGTGAGTCCTCCCAGGCCGATGGAGGTGAAGAAGTTGATGGCGAAGCGAGTGTTTCTGGGATTGTCCCGTGGAAACAGACCCTCAAAGAACGGCTGCAGGGTCCTGGAAGATCACACCAGAGGTGAGGTTAGAGGAACCGTCCCCTCAGAGCACAAAACAAAACAGAGAGTCTGAGGTTCTTACGGGTCTTTGAGGCGCTGGTTGAGTTTGGGCAGCCCCATGAACGCACACAGCTCCTGGAACAGGATCTTCACAAAGATCCTGCTGGAGGATGTAGTGGTCTCCTCACTCATCTTAATGCACTCCAGCACCTGAGGAAGAAAAAAAAACAACTCCGGTTAAAACCTGCTCCTCCTGACCTTCTGATCCACATTCTGATCCACATCCAGCCCCTCAGAATGTGGAACAGCCTCAAAACAGCAGAAAATTCTATGAAATGTTTACATTTTGTTTCTGCTGTGATAATTTAGTTTGTGCGAGTTTCTAAAATGACGATTTTTGCTAATATATAATAATACTTTTTGTATAATCATTATTAAAGTCTGTATTATTATATTAAATATGAGTCAAAAGTGAGTTACTTAAGAGACTCTACAGACTTTTCCAGCCTCAGATTGTTTATCTTCACTAGTTTTGTGAAGTTTTGCTAAAGTTGCTGCCTCAGCTGAGTGGAAATTACGTCATATAATTTCAGCAAAAAATACTTTTTTAGAAATATACTCACACAAATGAAAACTGTCACAGTAAAAACGAAATACAATAATTTCATATAATTTTCAGCTGTTTTGTTTTTTTGTGTAAATTTGTGTTTGATGGAGACGACTTCACGCAGGTTAAATCTTGTTGCTCTAAACGAGGAGTGTGTGTGTGTGTGTGTGTGTGCACGTGAGCGCTCGTGTGTGTGTGTGCGCGTGCCCGTGTGTGTGTGTGTACGTACACTCCAGGGCACAGAGTCGGTGTACAGCAGGTGGGCGAAGAGTCGGGCCACGTTCCTCAGTTTGTTGGTCTCCAGGCGGTGGATGGTTTCATATTGTTCTGCAAAGATGGCCTCAAAGCTCTCCATGTAGTCCTTCTTCAGGAGACAGAACCTCTGCACACACACACACAGACACACACACACACACACACACACACACAGGTTACGCTCGGCTCCACTCTGAAACTGAATCTGTCCACATGAGCTCCAGTCCTTACCCCGGCCAAAAGCCCGAAGAACTTCTCGTAGGTCCTCTGCTGAGCGCAGCAGTCCAGCACCATGTTACACAGCTCCTTCTGCTCAAGACAACACAACACTTTTAACCACGTCATATTTGATTCTAGTGTCGCAGAACTCGAGGTCTTGGCATCGAGACCAGCCTCAAGACTGTTTTTGGTCTCGTCTCAGAACTCCAATTAGGAATTTGAAAAAAAACTGGTTTAAAAATGAAGTTTCTTCAGTGGGTGAGGGTCCAACAAAAGTTCAGTGTTTCAGTGCAGAACAGTTTGTTTTTCTTATTTTAGGCCTTAATGAACATTAATCAGATCAAATGGAGATAGATTTATAAAAGCTTTGACAAAACGCAAAAAAATGACAAAGTTGGTCTTAATTTGGTCTTGGTGGGCCGTGGGTGGTCTCAGTCATGTCTTGGTCTTGTCTCAGTCTCGACCCTCAGAGGTCTTGGTCTCATCTTGGTCTCAGGACCCTGTGATCTCAGACAGGTCTTGGTCTGGATTAGTGCGTCTTGACTGCAGCACTATCCCTTTCTCTTCTCATTTATACTCTGCTGTATTTAGCGCGACTTGTGCCTTTATTCTCCTGCAGTAGAAACAGAACTTGTTTCTTTTATCAAGTTGTTTTAGAACCACACACAGTCTATATCCTAAATATAATATGTTTCTTGGGTGTCATACAGCATAAATACTGTAAATCAGTCATCTCTAGTCTTCTTTAAGACATTTTGCTGTTACAACAGTCAGAATTAGATGTATTTTTGTGCAGTCCAGTATCACAGCAGTGGCCTCACAGCTCCACAGTGTTTTTAATCAGATAAAAACCAAGTATAAAACCTCCCATTACCGTCTGACTCTCAGGAAAGTCCATCTTGATGAGTTTATGGGCGCACTCCTCAAAGTCCAGGCTGGAGGAGACATCACATTAGATTAGAGCCCAGAGCAGGAGCACACAGACAGGGACAGACAGGGACAGACAGGGGCAGACAGGGGCAGACAAAGGGGCAGTACCTGGACTGGATGGCCAGGTAGATGGTCCTCCTGAAGGCCACCAGGTTCACCTCAGTCTGGTCAAAAATGGTCACCTTCTCTCCTGGGACAATAACAGATGGATATAATAAAAACGTAACTTATTTTGCATTAGAAAACACTGGACAGACTGAACACATAGAGACAAGTGGAGTGAGCACGCCCCCTGCTGGCACCAGTCGAGGGGTGTAGTTTTATATTACTGCAGTTGGTTCAGTGGTGGTTAATGCCCAAAAACAAGTCCATAGTGTTTATCAGCACTGTGCCCACCTTCTGCATCCTCCCCCTCCTCGTTCTCCTCTTCGTCGTCGTCTTCATCGCTGCCCTCCGCATCATCTCCAGAGTCGCTGCTGCCCTCGTCCAGAATATCTGAACACAAGCACAGGTTATTTTACATAAACATTATCGAACACAGTTAAAACATTCACAGAAAACAGTGCTGCTTTACAGGAGGACAGGTCACATGGTCAACACATCCTGAGTAACAATCCTCAGGACAAAAGTGTCCAGGGTCAGACAGGACGGAGGCCTCACCTCTCTTCAGGGTCTTGTATTTCTCTTCATTCTCCAGGAAGTCTGGGTCCAATTTGAACACATCTGAAAACACAAAGAGTAAATTTCAATACAAAAGTGATTGTAATCATAACTCTGGACTTTTGGATGAAACGTCTTCACTCTCAAACATTTTGTCCAGTGACAAACCAGCTCCTGCTCCGTCTCCCTGGGGCCTCACACTACCCCCATGGTGGGTGAGGTCCCCTTCAGAGGTCCCTTCATCACTTCACTCATTCCAACTCCTTAATAGTTTAATGGAGCCTGATAGTCTGGTGCATTATACCGCCACCTGCTGGGCTGCTCTAGTATTTGTGTCGTGCAATTATGTGTTAAAAAATGTATAATATAAAAAATAAAGCCCCTACATTTTCTCTTTAATTTAATTTATAAATGCTTATCTGAATACATGAATAGCTAAATCCCAACATTTAATTTTTTATTTTAAGAACTGTTTGGTGCGTTACTGTTTGGTGCGTTACTGTTTGGTGCGTTACTGTTTGGTGCGTTACTGTTTGGTGCGTTACTGTTTGGTGCGTTACTGTTTGGTGCGTTACTGTTTGGTGCGTTACTGTTTGGTGCGTTACTGTTTGGTGCGTTACTGTTTGGTGCGTTACTGTTTGGTGCGTTACTGTTTGGTGCGTTACTGTTTGGTGCGTTACTGTTTGGTGCGTTACTGTTTGGTGCGTTACTGTTTGGTGCGTTACTGTTTGGTGCGTTACTGTTTGGTGCGTTACTGTTTGGTGCGTTACTGTTTGGTGCGTTACTGTTTGGTGCGTTACTGTTTGGTGCGTTACTGTTTGGTGCGTTACTGTTTGGTGCGTTACTGTTTGGTGCGTTACTGTTTGGTGCGTTACTGTTTGGTGCGTTACTGTTTGGTGCGTTACTGTTTGGTGCGTTACTGTTTGGTGCGTTACTGTTTGGTGCGTTACTGTTTGGTGCGTTACTGTTTGGTGCGTTACTGTTTGGTGCGTTACTGTTTGGTGCGTTACTGTTTGGTGCGTTACTGTTTGGTGCGTTACTGTTTGGTGCGTTACTGTTTGGTGCGTTGGCGTCTGCAGGGTGAGTTCTTACTGAGCACGTCCTCGGTGTTGTAGTCGTCCTCCAGGGGCATCATGTGGGTGAACTGGTCCTCCTCGTCCACCAGGTCCAGCCCCTCGGGGATCACCGGGTGGTCTTTAAACCCGTCCTTCCTGATGGCGAACATGACCTCGATCATGTACTGCACGCGCTTGTCGATGGCCGACTCGTGAAGGACGTTCCTCAGACGCTCGAAGATGGCTGCAGCAACAGAAAAACATGCAGCTAGTGTCATTTCAGAATGGAAGATCTAACTTCACCCCCGTCTCCCTCCCACAGCCTGTTTACAGAGGAGGGTCTGGTGGAGGGTCCGTCCAACGCTTTTCTCCATGGAGATCTTATTGCTTTGTCTGGAATGTTCCACAGTGTGGCATTAAAACTTTCTATCTTCACGGAGATCAAACCAGACCAAGTTACAGGTCAGATCTGTGGAGAGGCGACTCCGCTCAGTCAGAATGTCTGTTTGTTTTTTGAGGTATTTTTGAGCTCTAAAACCACCTGTAATTTAATAAATGTAAAGCAGAGCTGTTTAATGTCACACTGTGGAACATTCGTGTATGACGGGGTGCTGGGGCAGGTCAGGGGAGATGGGGCAGGTCGGTGTTCGTACCGTTGATGCCCCGTGGAGACACCTCTGTGAGCTTCAGGCCGCACTCTTTGAGGAAGGAGATGGCCACTTCTACACTGTCGTCTGTGGGACGCTCCAGGAGAAGAGTCAACATCTCCAGACACAACACCTCATGGGCCTGAGCGGAGAGAGAGGAGGAGGAGGAGAAGAGGAGAATGAAGAGGAGGGGAAAAGGAGAGAGAGAGGAGGAGAAGAAGAGGAGGAGAAGAGGAGAGAGAGAGGAGGAGGAGAAGAAAAGGAGGAGGAGATAGAGGAGAAGAGGAGGGGAAAAGGAGAGAAAGAGGAGGAGAAGAAGAGGAGGAGAAGAGGAGAGAGAGAGGAGGAGGAGAAGAAAAGGAGGAGGAGATAGAGGAGAAGAGGAGGGGAAAAGGAGAGAAAGAGGAGGAGAAGAAGAGGAGGAGAAGAGGAGAGAGAGAGGAGGAGGAGAAGAAAAGGAGGAGGAGATAGAGGAGAAGAGGAGGGGAAAAGGAGAGAAAGAGGAGGAGAAGAAGAGGAGGAGAAGAGGAGAGAGAGAGGAGGAGGAGAAGAAAAGGAGGAGGAGATAGAGGAGAAGAGGAGGGGAAAAGGAGAGAAAGAGGAGGAGAAGAAGAGGAGGAGAAGAGGAGAGAGAGAGGAGGAGGAGAAGAAAAGGAGGAGGAGATAGAGGAGAAGAGGAGGGGAAAAGGAGAGAAAGAGGAGGAGAAGAAGAGGAGGAGAAGAGGAGAGAGAGAGGAGGAGGAGAAGAAAAGGAGGAGGAGATAGAGGAGAAGAGGAGGGGAAAAGGAGAGAAAGAGGAGGAGAAGAAGAGGAGGAGAAGAGGAGAGAGAGAGGAGGAGGAGAAGAAAAGGAGGAGGAGATAGAGGAGAAGAGGAGGGGAAAAGGAGAGAAAGAGGAGGAGAAGAAGAGGAGGAGAAGAGGAGAGAGAGAGGAGGAGGAGAAGAAAAGGAGGAGGAGATAGAGGAGAAGAGGAGGGGAAAAGGAGAGAAAGAGGAGGAGAAGAAGAGGAGGAGAAGAGGAGAGAGAGAGGAGGAGGAGAAGAAAAGGAGGAGGAGAGAGAGAAGGAGAAGAAGAGGAGGGGAAAAGGAGAGAAAGAGGAGGAGAAGAAGAGGAGGAGAAGAGGAGAAGAAAAGGAGGAGGAGAGAGAGGAGGAGAAGAAGAGGAGGGGAAAAGGAGAGAAAGAGGAGGAGAAGAAGAGAGAGAGAGGAGGAGGAGGGAAAAAAGAGAGGGAGGAGGAGGAGAAGAGGGAAAGAACAGGTTTGGTGAACAGTTTGGTCAATAATCACTGTGATGCTCCTCCATGTCTGACCTGGGACCTTCATTTAGATTCATTTAGGACATTCACAGTACAGTGTGCACAGTCGCCCCCTACAGGCGCCTCTGTGTTACTGAAGAATTATAATAATATATCCTCATAACTCAACTGTAAAACTACATGACTCCTGCACGTGTCACTTAGGCCTGGCTGTGAGATTTTTCAAGTACATCATGTGTACATCATGTGCATGTATTATTATTTACCACAGGGGAAATTCTTAAACCATGACAGCCCTGATAATAATAATAATAATAATATAAGGTTTACACAGTGCTCCAGAAGGCAAACAAAACCAGACAAGTAAGGAAACAATTCAAATAAAAAGAAATAAGGAATAAAATGAAGCTAAAACCAGCTAAAGGAAGGCCGGTAAAAATGAGTTTTAAGAAGTGATTTAAAAGATGATGCTGATGGTGCAGTCTTATCTCCAAAGCTGTTTGTTTTTCCTGTATCCAGTTTCCAGCTATAGAACTCTTGTGTTCACCTGGCGCCCCCTGGAGGCTGCTGTGACACTGCAACTGACCTGAGCCCTTGGACTGAGACACAAAGGGACTGAGATGCACAGTGGAAATGTAAAAGATCTCTCTCTGAACCCTAAAAATAACCTAAACCACAGAACAATTATGAAAGTTAAATCTTAAATGAGTCTAACCTGCCTTAAAGAAACTTACCACGTTCTGGTTGATCAGATGGGCCACAAACTTGGAGGCTGTGAGGCACTGTTGCTGAAAGAACAAAACAAATAAACCATGCTTAATTCAGGGAAATTAAACCGAAATCGTATGAACCTGGATCTTTTTAGGTGCTATACTTTGAGGTTTCGTCTGTAGCTCTTCCTGAAGTTGAGGATGAGGCGTTTGAGGATGAGTTCGCCGATCTGAGGGAACTTGGAGTTAATGATGGCGACCACGGCGGCATAGACGTGCGTGAAGATGGGAGAAGCTGCCTGGGCCTGCAGCACCGAGCGAGCCAGAAGACCCCTGAGGAGGAAGAGGAGGAGGTCAGAGGGGAAACTAAAACAGGCCCAGAGCTGAGAATCAAAAGATCAAGAGGCTCACAGAGAAGCGACTTTTTTAATGTAAAAGTAATTCGGAGCCAGAGTGGATGGAGCCAAATCGCGCCCGCACTCACTTCCTGTTTGGAACGTGGTGGCTAGCAGGTTAGCTCTGTCCACTTATTTAAACAGTTTGTGATTCTTTTAACCGTTCCAGACTAACAGTATCATATATGATGGCTGGGAATATGTTTTATATAACCGAGGATATTTCCGGCATTATTATACCTACTGGAAAACGAGTGTCCAATAGGAACTTTATTTTCCTCCGAAATCCCGCCCACCGTCCATTCTGATTGGCCCAAATTTTGCCAAAGAGTGAAGTGAGTTTGTAAAAATTGAAAAAGCAGATATTTCTCAAATAAATGGAAAATTACGCATCGTAGTCTGTGTAATTATGCATCCCTTACAATTTTGATTTGAAATGTTTATTTCAGTCCAAATCCAAACGTAAAATTCACCATGGAAATGCATGTGCTGTGACTCTGAGCTCTGGACTGACGGGGGCTGTTTCAGGGCTGCATCAGTAAAGTCACGAGGCCTTTGTTTTTGTTTTTAGTCATTAAGGAGATTTTTAGTTTATTTACAGACTTGATATTTTGCACTTTTGTCGCTATGGCCCTAAATTAAGTCCAAATTGATGTTGTTGTTGTGTGTTTTTATGATATTTGTGAATGCGTGATTTTATTTTTTTCATTTGTATTTCTGTTCCTATGGCTTTTATTACTTATTAATTTTATTTATCCACATGACACAACTACAGCAGCATTTGTGAAATAACAGGTTATACTGAAGAAAAGGATGTAGAACACTTCATTCGGGGGTAAAAGGGGGAGTTTTAAGAGCAAATTTAAGAAAAAAAATCCAGGTGAGGACAAATATACTAAAACTGGACCCACCTGCCCCGCACGATGTTCTCCTGCAGAAGCTCCTGGATGATGTTCACGATGTTGGACACGTTCACTTTGTTGATGAGGCCGTTGATGGACTTTTTCAGGGCCTCCCAGCTCATCCTCTGATAGGCCAGACTGCACAGGGGAGGACACAGTGAGGCATTTACTCAAAGCGCAGATTCTGCTTTTTCAGTTCAGATACCGATGACAGTTCTTTAATTTGAAGTGAAGTTGACTTAAATCTATATAGAGACGGTCCTAGAAGAAACAGGCCCATTGACGTCTTATTAACAGGCCCATATTAGACTATTTGCTTTCTTTCTTTTTTTTAAAAAGTCAAGTTAGTTAATTTTTGCGCCTATAAACCAAGCCCCTTTTAAAGCCATTTATTTTAATAATTTTAAGAAAAAAAGGAAAGACCAGAAAAAAAACAAAAAAACAACAACAACAATAACAACAACAAAGTAATAGTATTAAAAAAAAAAAAAATCTTCTAACTGTAGTTTCTTCGTCACAAAAAGACCTGGAGTTGTGTTTTGTTTCATTCACATGTTTCACACACAAACCTGCACATTTAGCACCAGTTCTTCTCTCACACTGAAAACACTCTGTTCCACCTGGTGATGTCATCGTGTGGTGATACAGGAAGTGCTCCACTGTGTTTTTAAACTCCACACACCTTCACTAGAATCATCTGGATCATCTCAGTCCTGGAGTCGCCGATCTCGACTCGACTAAAGGGAAAAGGAAACTCCCACTTGATGACATCACCAGGTGGAACAGAGCGTCTGGAGCTTTGCAGATGTGACACACTCAGAATAAAGAGTCAAACATGAGAATGAAACAAACACGACTGCAGGTCTGTTTGTGAGGAGAGAACAGGCCAGAGCAGGAGTCTCTGGTGTAAACTCAAGCTTTATTGAAGGGTGTGGTTTCCTGTTGTGTGTATCGTTTGTGTGTGTGTATGTGTGTGTATCGTGTGTGTCTGTGTGTTGTGTACCTGCTCTTGTCTGTGATCTGCTGCTGCATGAGTCTCAGTTTGGCGGGGGGGATGTAGGCTCCCCCGGTGCGGGTGAGGATGGGGTCCAGCTCCTCTTTCCTCTTCTTCACCGGAGGCTCCTGTTCTGCTGCCGCGGGGGAGGACGAGCGGCCCCGCCCCCTCCCGTCAGGCTCCGGCTCCCGATTGGCTCCTCGTCTGTCGTAGCGGTCGCCGCGGCGATCTCTGAGGGAGGAAACAAAAGAGGCTGGATATAATCACACATGTAAATATGAAAATACACTGGAAATAGCATGTTCCAGTTCACGATTTAAAAGGTTTACAGAAAATTTTCAAAGGAAAGAGAAAACCCAGCGACTCTTTGTCCTTTTTCAAATGTTCCTCCACAGCTCCCTGAGTAGAAACACCTCCTCCTCACTCTAGAAATCATCTTGTTTAAAGCCGCTGCTCGTTCAGAATCACTGAACGGATCACTGTTGAAGTTTCCTGTCCAGAAGTAATTTAGCTCCAGCGCGTCAGTCTTTAGACCCTCGTCTGCTTCAGTGACGCCGTCGCTGGAATGAATCTCCTAGAATCACCTTCATTTGGATTTGCTCCTTTTCCCTTCTTTTCTTCTTTTAAAGACCTCATAAATGGACTTTATTTTGCAGATCATTTTGTGCTATCTTTGAGGAAGCTACAGTTGCTAAGGCTTATTTCAGAGCCTAATAAATAATGATAATTAATGCTACCGAAACAAAAAATAAGAATCTAATTTAGTTAGTTTTTATTTAGTTTTCATTGGAAGATATTTGTTTCATCAGATTTTAAATACCACCAAATTTCTCACTTTGACTTTAACTTAAAAAGATGTTTATATTATTTTAATTCTGAATTTGAGTTGCTGAAATTGTAGTCAGAATATAAATTTCAGGTTTAAATTTTCATCTCAGATATTTTCAAGCCCTCAAATTCAAAAGTGTCAAATTCGCAGTGAAAATTTTGACTACCGTATTTTTGGGACTAAAGGTGCATCTAAAATCATGACATTTTCTCCTAAATCCACAGTGGCCTTATAATCCAGTGGCCTTATGTGTGACCTTTGGTTGTGTTTAACCTCCAACCGATTTGATGTTGTCCACATGAGTCTAATAACGTATTAGTGGGCGAGTCAGGAGGAGTAATATGTTGGCCACATATAGGGCGACTGTGCAACATACCGGTAGTTCTGCCGTGTGGCGTTCAAGGACCCAAAATGCACCTGTTAAGAGACATGCACCATGCAGATTTCAGGTTTTGTATTTTTGTGTTAAAACTGAACAATGTTGAGAGGAGATTTCAGGTTTTGTATTTTTGTGTTAAAACTGAACAATGTTGAGAGGATCCGGGCATGTTTGATGCCCAAATCACCAACTGTTAAACTCTCAGTTGTAGCTAACACAAAAATACAAGTTTTTGTAAATGACCTGAATAAAGTTCGATTTATCCGACATGCGTTTTGTTTCACTTATTGTGCCTTATAATCCGGTGGCCTTATAGCCCGAAAAATACGGTACTGAATTTGTGCTGAATGTTTAAAAGGTAGAATTTTAATATTTAATTTTACACCCATTTAAAATTTTAAATCTAAACTTAAATTTTCTTTAAAAAACTAGGTCAACATTTAGTATGAAAATGTAGAAAAGAAAAAGTTACCGTCCATCGTGTCCTCGGTCAAAGCGTTCCCGATCTCTGTTCCGCTCTCTGGATCTGGAACGGTCCCGTCTGCCCCTCCCCCTGTCCCTGTCCCTGTC
>JACN01080161.1:0-18566 GCA_000787155.1 Scartelaos histophorus | reverse complement strand
CTGTAATTGAGAAAATGCAAGGGAGATCTGTTTAATGTTGCAGACCATTGACATCTCCATAGAAACAAGCAGGTGACAGACCCCCTAACCAAAAAGTTACAGACTGCACCGTTAAATAAAAAAAATGTTGGACCAAAACTGCAAATGGGATCACACATTATTAAATTTATTGGTTCTGTGAAAATCTCGTTTTGTCTCAATCTTGTGTCTGGTCTCAGTCTGTCAATATAGTGTCAACATGAAATTACAAAACTTTTAAAAAATACATTAAATTGCAAATAAATAAATTAATAAAATTCCTCCTGACAATTTAAAAAATGAAGTATAATTCCCCTAATTATTTGTCTGAAACAACACTATAAAATTGACAACAGCTGTGTGGACTGATACAATTCATTTAAATATTACACAAACCACTTTAATACTGAAAGCTGATGTCATCCATGGTTAATATTTGATTTTGTGTATTCAATAAAATAATGAAAGAATAGTAAAGTGCTTTTTGAATCACATGACAAAAATAAACCATTACATCGTCACGTGATGACCTCATTCTGACAGACCGGGGGTGATGTCATCATGGGTGTGCAGGTGATGTCGCTCTTCGTGCTGCGTTCAAGGACTGTACAGCAAAGACAGCACTACAATACGTGTTACACTGCAGAAAATATGTGCAGTATATGACATTTCTTAAGTTGAAAGAAATGCATTTTTACTTACTATTTTGGAAAACGAGGGGAATGGAGATGATGCTATTTTCAGTGATAAAAAGTCAAAAGCATTTTTTTTTAATCCTGATGTTGAATGGAAGTTGTTACAGTTTAAACTAAAACCAACAATAATAATATAATAATAAAATAAACACTCATTAAACACAGATTAAAATCATATTAGTCCTAAAACAATAAACCAGTAAAATCAAATAAGAGCAAAGCCATAAGACAGCAATAAAGAAAAACCCACAAAATACATAAAAAAATAAATAAATAAAAGACACAGAGGATATGCATGTGTGATGTGGTGAGGATTTTGTTCCAGATGCCCTGCCCGAACCTCATTATTTATGCAGTGTAAGACTAGACTAAAATACAATGTTATACGACATTAATATACAGATCTAATAGATTATAAGTGCAAAAATATATGTTAGTTTCCTGTAGTGACATGTATGTGTATATATACGTATATACGTCATCTGGTTTAATAGAGACTTACTTACGACGTCTTCAGAGTCTAAAACATACATGCCTGTCCTTGTGAATGACTACAGTGCACTTTTCTGAACTCTCATACATGCCTGTCCTTGTGAATGACTACAGTGCACTTTTCTGAACTCTCTGAGACCTTCTTAAACTTTATAAGTATAACCTGTTATTAAATATGTTAAGTTACAGGTCAGATCTGTGGAGAGGCGACCCCGCTCGTAGTCAGAATGCCTGTTTTTCTCTGTATTTTTGAGCCGAATAAGTTGAATAAATGTAAAGTAGATCTCTTTAATGTCAGATTGTGGAATATTCTAAGCAGACCCATGACACATCCATAGAAACAGTAGGTGACAGACCAAAAAGTTACACAGTGCACTTTTAAATACAAAACTTCTGGACCAAAACTGCAAATGGGATCACACATTTTTTTAAATTATAGATTATGGGGAAATCTTGTTTTGTCTTGAGCCCGTGGACCTAATCTTGTGTCTGGTCTTGTTTTGCCAAAATTTTGTCTCATCCTTAGTCCTTTGTAGAGCAATTTCACAATCAGTTACCATTTGATATTGTTCAAAATTTGTATGTGTAAGTGTAAACATAGCTTTCCCCGTACTAAAACTAAAATACAATGTTATACGGCATTCATATACAGATCTAATAGACTATAAGTGCGACAATATATGTTAGTTTCCTGTAGTGACATGTATGTGTGAAGTGGTGAAGGTTTTGTACCAGATGCCCTTCCTGAACCTCATTATTCATGCAGTGTAAGAGTAAACATGTTAACTTTACAGCACTAATATACAGATCATACAGACTATATACTAAAGATTCCTCCAGGGAATTAAGGAAAAGAATCAGAAATTAATACAGAAATGAATAAGATTGGTTGACAGTGGGATTTATTTTTTGTCTCTCTGTCCTTTACCCCTCAGTGTGTTTTGCCAATATGCAGCCATTACTCACAGCAGCTCACAACAGCATCTTGCATCTGCATTTCAGAAGGAGCTGATTGATTATGGGG
Source organism: Scartelaos histophorus (assembly GCA_000787155.1). Taxonomy (NCBI): domain Eukaryota; kingdom Metazoa; phylum Chordata; class Actinopteri; order Gobiiformes; family Gobiidae; genus Scartelaos; species Scartelaos histophorus. Next base: position 16,337 of record JACN01080161.1, on the reverse strand, counting down.
GCGGAGAGAGATAAAGGAGGGAAGAGAGAGGGAGAGAGGAAAAGAAAAGAGAGAGAGATGAGGGAGGTGGAGAGGTGAAGGTATAAAATGAGAGGAGAAAGAGAGAACAAAGAGTGAGAAAGAGAAGGACAGAGGAGGGATAGGTGGAGGAGAAAGAGAAGAAGAGAAAGAGAGATTAAATTAAAAGGTGAGTGCCAATCATAGGTCTGTGAGAGGCGAGACGATAGAGAAAGAGAGAGAAAGGAGAAGATGGAGGGGTAGAAAAGAGAGATATGGGAAGACAGGGAGGTAGAGAAACATAATGAGATATAGAAGGAGAGAAGAAGGAGAACAAGAGTAGAAAGAAGGGGATAGAGAGATATAAGAGGGTGAGGTGGAGAGGGAAAGGACAAAAGAAGAGAAAGAGAGAGGAGAGTGGGTGAGTGTGTGTGAAAGAGAGAGATGGAGAGAGGTAGAAAGAGAAAAGGAGAGAGAAACTGACCACAGGGGTTAGTGAGAAAGTTGAGGCAGGAGACGAAGAGAGAAATAGAGGGAGAGAGAAAAAGATAGGGGAAGAGAGGTAGGGAGAGAGAGAAAGAGAAGGAAAGAAAGGGAGAGGTGGAAGTAGAGAGAGAGAGGGGGGGTAGATGATGTAGAGGGAGAAAGAGAAGGGAAGAGAGGGAGGCAAAGGGAGAAAGATAGGAAAGAAAAGGAAGGAGAGAGAGAGAGAGAGAGAGAGAGAGAGAGAGAGAGAGAGAGAGAGAGAGAGAGAGAGAGAGAGAGAGAGAGAGAGAGAGAGAGAGAGAGAGAGAGAGAGAGAGAGAGAGAGAGAGAGAGAGAGAGAGAGAGAGAGAGAGAGAGAGAGAGAGAGAGAGAGAGAGAGAGAGAGAGAGAGAGAGAGAGAGAGAGAGAGAGAGAGAGAGAGAGAGAGAGAGAGAGAGAGAGAGAGAGAGAGAGAGAGAGAGAGAGAGAGAGAGAGAGAGAGAGAGAGAGAGAGAGAGAGAGAGAGAGAGAGAGAGAGAGAGAGAGAGAGAGAGAGAGAGAGAGAGAGAGAGAGAGAGAGAGAGAGAGAGAGAGAGAGAGAGAGAGAGAGAGAGAGAGAGAGAGAGAGAGAGAGAGAGAGAGAGAGAGAGGGCGAGGGAGAAGGAGAGAGAGGAGAAGAGAGGGGGGGCGAGAGACAGAGGGAGGGAGAAAGTGAAAAAGATGGAAAGAGAAACAGAGAGGGAGAGAGAAATAGAGATGAGAGGGAGGTAGAGGGAGAAAAACAAAGGAAGAGAGAAACAGAGAACGGGAGGGAGAGAGAGACAAAGAGGGAGAGAGAGACAGACAGAGGGAGGTAGAAAGTGAAAAAGATAGGAAAAGAGACATGGAGAGAGAGGGATGGCAACAGAGAGAGAGAGACACAGAGGGAGGTAGAGGGAGAAACAGAGGGGAAGAGAGACAGAGAGAGGGAGAGAGAGACAGAAAAAGAGAAACAGAGAGAAACACACAAGGGAGGGTAGAGGGAGAGAGGGGAAGAGAGAGGAAGATTGAAGGAAAACCAAGGGGAAGAGAGGAAGGCAAAGGGAGAAAGAGGGGAAGAAAAGGAGGGAGAGAGAGAGAGACAGAGAGAGGTAGAAAGTGAAAAAGATGGAAAGAGAAATATAGAGAGGGAGAGAGAGAGATAGAGACGAGAGGGAGCTAGAGGGAGAAAAAGAAGGGAAGACAGAAACAGAGAGAGAAAGAGAGAGAGACAGACAGAGGGAGGTAGAGGGAGAAACAGAGGGGAAGAGAGGGAGGAAGAAAGAGGGAGAGACAAAGAGAGGTAGAAAGAGAAAAAGATGGAGAGAGAGAGGGGAGGGAGATAGAAACCGATAGATACAGGGAAAGACAAAGAGGGAGTGAAAGAAGAGGGAGAGTGAGAGAAAGTGACAGAAAAAGGGATAGAGAGGAGCCCTTCCCTGACATTCCCTTGACACTACTCCCTCTTTCATGGAGCGCCCTGGATATGAGAAAACCAATGAAGCTAATCCACACGCACTCCTGCAGCAGTTTTTCATTCCTCTCTCTCTCCTGATGTTAACGATGGAGATTAATCACCGTAAAAAAAACCTTAATGGTCAGAACGGGGGAAGCCATCTGCAAACAGAGCTCCTCTCCCCTGAGGAACAGTGTCCGTGGTGACGCACAGCTCCACGTCATCTGGTTTAATAGTTTGCTTATGACGTCTTCAGAGTCTAAAACATACACGCCCGTCCTTGTGAATGACTTTATGAGTTTTCTGAACTCTCTGAGACCTTCTTAACCTTTATAAGTATAACCTGTTATTAAATATGTTAAGTTACAGGTCATATCTGTGGAGAGGCAACCCCGCGTAGTCAGAAAATGCTTGTTTTTCTCTGTATTTTTGAGCTATAACACCACCTGTAGTTGAATAAATGTAAAGTAGTGCTGTTTAATGTCAGATTGTGGAATATTCTAAGCAGACCAATGATGTATCCATAGAAACAGTAGGTGACAGACCCTCCGACCAAAAAGTTACACAGTGCACTTTTAAATGCAAAACTTCTGGACCAAAACTGCAAATGGGATCACACGTTTTATAAATTATAGATTATGGGGAAATCTTGTTTTGTCTTGAGCCCATGGACCTAATCTTGTGTCTGGTCTTGTTTTGCCAAAATTTTGTTTTGTCTCATCCTTAGTCCATCCTTAGAGCAATTTCACAATCAGTTACCATTTGATATTGTTCAAAATTTGTGCGTTTGTAGACATTTGTAACATTTGGCCCATCACTGTGTATTAGTGCATTAGAACTCAGATCTTGAGAAAGAATCTGGGTCAGGACTACAGTAATGACAGAACTGCCCATTTTGTGCAATTTTCTGTACAATTTTAGCCATTCCTGATAGAAAGAAAAACTACTATAACACAGATGTACGTTTTTAGAGAATTTCCTGAGCCTTTACAGCTTGACTTTACATCGTAGCCTTGATTCTGGATTGAGATACATTATTTACAAACCTTTTTACCCCACTTTGGTGCCCCGGATTTGCAGTACAGTCACTTGGATCTTAATTAAAAATGGTCAAAGCAATGATTTGGCAGCGTAGTGATGGGAAGCTCTTCTAATGAAAATATTAAATTTGTTTAGAATAGTTTTGATAGAAGAAGGTCGCTGTGCTCAGTGTGTTGGACTTGACACTTGACTCACCAAAGTCATATTTTCCCTTTTAAGGTTTTGAAGATAAGACCACACTAGATGATTAAAACAAAACGCATAACTTTCACGCAATTCCCATTTTAGTTCTTACCTCTGGGATTTGCATTGTTATCATTACAAGTCTGTTGCTATCTGTCATCACAAAGTCGTTACTGTCTTGAAAACTCTACGGGAACAGTCCAGAGCTATAGTGACAGTAACAGCAGCCTGAAGAGTGTCCCCCCATTATCAGTGACAGTAAATGTGTGGAAAAACATATTAAGGGGGCAGCCATCCAAGGCGCAGTCAGGTCCTTTTGTGTTTTGTATGGACTGCTGTGTGCACCTCTGGCTGTGTAATTAAAAGGAGGCTCTGTGCTAGACGCTGATAAGCAAGAAACATGACAACAGAGCCCTCCATTTCATCTAGTAAGTACTTAAAGGTCTTATATTATGCAAAACTGACTCTTTAAAAGCTTTAAACCATCTTATAATGTTACCTGGAGTTGTGTTTTGTTTCATTCACATGTTTGAGCAATGTTTTATTATTAGTTTGTCTCCATCTCCAAAGCTCAAAATGCTCTGTTCCACCTTGTGATGTCATTAAGCTGTAGTTTTCACTTTAGAGCTCCATTTTACCTTCTATTTCAGTAGAGATTGACAATTCCAGCACTGAAATGATCCAAATGATTCTAGTGAAGGTGTATGGAGTTTAAAAACACAATGAAGCACTTCCTGTATTACCATATGACATCACAGGGTGGAACTTGATACTAAATAAGTGTGTTTGTTTGTTTGTGAAGAGGAAATCAAACATGACTTGGAAATAGAGTAAAATGGGCCCTTCAGCGAGACGGTATGGGCCATAACTTTATTAATATGCTTTCTGTGCAATACTATAAAAGTGTACCATGCAATTTGTCTGGAGCTTGTCGCCATTACGATGATTAATTAACTAGTCATTACATTATTTATATTCTTCATTGGATTTGTATAGAGTCATTTAAGACATTCCAAGATGCTTTACAGAGCATGATTCATTCACTGCACACTCGGTCTAGTGTCTTGCCTCTTGTCTTGCCCCATTGCGGTACCTGGTATTCCCAGCACAGTTTCCCATCCAAGTACTAACCAGGCCTGGGCCATGCTTGCCTGGAATTTACCACCGTATGGCATTAAACGTGTCTTGTATTCAGTTCTGTTTTCATTGCTAAAACTAACATTCTTGTGAATGTGGTAAGCTCTCCACAGATCTGAACTGTAACTGGGCTTGGTGGAGTCAGTGGCTTGTCTCTGTGGATGAAGATAGATTAAAAAAATAAAATAAAAATCAGTACAATTGTGGAATATAGAGACAAGTGGATGGTAGACTCTACTAGAAAAAACGATATAGTGCATTTTAAAACTTGTTGGGGCGTTATATTGTCAAACTATGGAAACTAAAGATGTAGATATGATACTTCGCACTTGTCTATTCAGTAATTTCATGCATTGCCAAAAAAGTTAGATTACCGGAATGCATAATATTGGTTAGGAAGGAATACACATACTTTCCATTGGGATAGTGTTTGGGTTTGGAAAACTGGGGTGGCTCCTTTCACATCTGGACCTACTTCCAGTAACCAGGCTAAAATTAGGGGCTTCATTTTTAAAAAGGGGCATTGACTTTTGTGTGAAATATCAACAAATTCATTATTACCATGGTGACTTTGGTTATATCTAATACAACCTCCAAAACTGTAACACCACGGCTCTTGTTTGGACATGTTCCATGAGATTAAGTTTCTGCAGAACAGAGACTTCCTTCCTTAATGAAGATACTAAAACATGAGGCAGTAGATAAGACTTTAACGTTATGTGCACTGCGTAAATAGCAAGTTTATACCACACTCAAGATAACATTTAAAATTTGGTTTGCTGGCAGTCTATGGACTGTCAAAATATTGTGTTAAAATAATAATAATAATGTTTGTTGATTTCACTGTGTTTTAGGTAGACAAAACTGACACCTGTGAAACTGAACCCGTTATGTCATGAAGTGCTTGTTTTCAAGTTAATAGTTACATTTAACCTTGTGTTTAGAAACACAATGGAGCACTTCCTGTATTACCACAGGTGCTCATGACATCACGAGGTTGAAGCTCCAGATATTTTTGTGATGCGTAAACAACATTATAACACAGGTCAGAAGTTAAAGTTGCAGTATCTTTGAGGATGGCACTGTTTTGCCTGTAGTGCTCTACACAATATGGCATTAAAGTTATCCATCTCCATGGATACAAGCAGGGGTCACCACCAGGGCACGTTACAGGTCAGATCTGTGGAGAGGTGACCCTGCATATACTGAGCAATAATCACAACTGTCCAGCGTGTCCTGGGTCTTTCCTGGGGCCTCCTTCCGGTGGGACACCTCTAGAATCCATCCAGAACAGATGCACGAGCCACCTCAGCTGCTCCTCCACGTGGTGGAACAGCAGCTCTACTCTGAGCTCCTCCCACGTGGTCAAGCTCTTCGCCCTATCGCTAAGGGAGCGCCCAGCCACTCTCCAGAGGAAACTCATTTTGGTTGCTTATATCCGGTTGGCCTGGGAACGTCTCAGGGCTTCCCCGGAGGCACTGGAGGAAGTGTCCGGGGTGAAGGAAGTCATGGAGTCCCTGATTAGACTGCGACCCCTGCGACCTCTGTGACCAGGCCCGGATAAATGGAAGAAAATGGATGGATCACAACTGTCAATTAATATGCAATATACAGGTCATATTAATGAAAGACAGAGATCAAATCTGAATGTAATATTGTGGAACATTTCAGGCAAAATAATAACACCAAAGTGGAGACAATCAGTAAACCAGAAAAGTTACCTAGTGAAGCTTTAGTCGCACTGCAGATCCTTTAATGACATCATTGATATTGACTGACGTCACTCTTATTGCGAAATATGATCTACCACTGTTATCGAGCGCAAACCCAAAATCCAAATTATTATATGAACCACACTGGATCATTATATTCCAAACATTTTCTCTCACGTTGGATGATAAGGAACGAGCATCACTTGAACGCGCCATTAAGCGGCTCGTCAGTGCGGGGAGGGCGGGCTGCTGCGCTCCTCTCCCCGGTGCTCTGCTCTCAGTGTGGAGCTGTCAGACCAGCGCCTCGGACGCACTGAGAAGGACTGCGGCTTATGACAGCGACTGTAACTGAGAGTAACACCACGGAGCCACATTTCACCGGGAAATCCTCCAGTATCTTCTCTGTTTTGTTCTGGATACTGTTTGGGACATGGTGCGTCTCCTACGGAGCTGGCGCGTATTGGAGGATTCAACTCAAGAATAGCCGAAGAAGTCATCGGCCAAACAACGTAAGAAACAGCGAATTTATGAAAACTTTCTAACTCGCACTGACACGACTTTAATGCTGTCTGCTTTTGTAGAGGAGCTTCTCTGCTGGGTCATTGTTGTCTAGTTGGCTCACTCGCTGTTTTCATAGGAAGGTGCAAAATTGTCGCCCACACTTGACGCGCACATTTTATGTCTGGACTGTGACATCTCAAATATGCTTGGCAATTTATTTTTAGTGTGTATTCTCATCATTATTTAGTGTAATATAATATTTAATACGCTGGACGCTTTACTAGATTTAAAAGTACTTATCTTGCTTAGTTAGTTTATATGTCTTTAAGGGTCTCCTCTCCACAGATCTGACTGTAACGTGGTTTACAGTGTCACATGCTTGTCTCCAGGAACATAGTTAAGTTTAATGCAATATTGTAGAATCTAATGGGCAAAGAAATAATATCTAAACAAGCAAGGGGCGGACCCACTACCAGAAAAGTTACACTGTGCGCAACAGAGTAAGGTGTTAATACGACCCGTGTTGCATCGTAGTTAAATGGAGCTCGTAGTTATTGCCTCAGGATTTCCCATGGTGCAGTGTGCTGTGGTGGGGGACAAGCTGCAGCCTGCGCGTCCCTAAAGCAGTTTGGAGCGGAGATCGTGCGTCAGACCTGCTAAATAGTTGGCACGGTGCCTTCCCTGAGGACCGTGCCTCCGTTTTTCCAAGGAAATACTCTTGAATTGAGTCTCAGTAAATCCAATTGTTTCCAAAAGAAGAAAAGGAAAGAGGTGTATGGCTTTGGACTCCCGGAAACGAATGTGTTTTGATTGAGATAAAAGACTATTCAATTTCAGCTGTTTGATACGTGCGTTTACTGTTACTAATTTGGTGCTTAACAGAGGCAAAGGATGAATGAAATATTGAAATATTTATTATAATATCTTTGCAAGACTTGTAATGAATGGAGAGAAAGGCACTTGTTGCAATACAGTAATATAACATGAAGATACAGGTTTTACAACTAGAAAATTGACACTTTATTCAGCACTATATTTTGGTGCACCTTAAATACTTTGACCTTTCTGGGGAATTTCTGCCACCTGCTTGTGTCCATGGAGATCTTATCAATATGTTGACAATGTTCCATAATAGAGCGTGACGTCTGTCTATACAGACTTGATTAAATTCCATATAATTCCTTCAAAAACAAAAACATGTTTTAATGTGAGCAGCATTACCTCTCCACGGACCTGTCTAACTAACTTGGTCAGGTGGCATCCGGCTTATCTCCATTAAAACACATATGGTTAATGCCATTCTGTGGAACAATGCAGGAAAAGAAACTAACAATAAAACCCCAATAACATCTCCATGGAGACAACTAGGTGATGGACCCTTCTGCAGAAAAGTTACATGGAGCAACTTGAATGAAGTTGCAAGTTTGTTAATATTAGGAGGAATTTCATCAAAGATCATCAATAAAATATGACTTGGTTTGCATATAAAACTATTGATAGTGAATTTATTTACATCCACTCCTCCTTGGACATACAGTAGCTCTGCACCTGCTCCATAATTCATTTGCTATAAAGTCAAAAACACAATATAAAAGTTCTATATTGCGCAAAATTGACTCTTGTGAGCTTTAAGTCCTGCTAGAATGTTGTTACCTCACCAAAAACAGACCTGGATTAGTGTTTTGTTTCATTCACACACGTTTGAGTAACCCTTTATTATGAGTCATCCCCAAAGCTCAGAATTCTCTGTTCCATATCATGAAATGTCATGAATGGGAACATTTCAGTCACCTTTTACCTTCAGAAGAGAATGACAACTGACAAGAGCGAAAATCATCATCCAAATGATTCTAGTGAAGGTGTATGGATATTAAAAACACAGTGGGGCACTTCCTGTATTACCATATGACATCACAAGGGGGAACAGAGTTTGTTTTTGGTCTGAGAGAAGAATAAGCAGCTAAATAAGCTGGATTATTTTTGTGTGAATGTAACAAAACACCACTCCACGTTTGTTTTTGGTAAGGAAACATTATAACATACAGAAAGCAGCTTAGTATGAGCCCTTTAACTTCGATCCAACGCTCCACACCATTGACTATAGGCTACTAGATCTTATAGTAGATGTTGCCCTAGTTTGCGTTTAAAATCTCCTCAATATGACAGTTTGTCTGTGTAGAGTGTGAAAGCCCCACTGTGAGCTGCTCATGTTTAACCTACTTGTTTGTTTTGGGCTGGTGTTTAACTCGTTGACAGATGCGTTCACTGGCCTGTGCTAAGAGGGGACGTCCCAATTTAGCACTCCACTAAGCCTGGTTTTACACATGCATAATAGGAAGGAGATAACGTTTTAATTAGTGTGATAATAAAATGTAAAGGGGGGTAGGTGTTTGCAGTTTTACTAATTAAATTCCAGTTCCAGTTAAGCCTCTTGATCATCCATTGTGCACTATGTAACTTTTCTGGTGTAGGCTCCAAGGAGATGTTCTTGTGTTGTCTGAAGGTTCCACAGTATGACCTTAACCTTCTCTGTCTTCATGTAGACAAGCAGGTGATGCCAACAGTCCAATTTACTGGTCAGATCTGTGGAAAGGTATCAACATTCATAGTAAAAATGCATGTTTCAAGCTCTCTCAAAAGCATTTTTTAAGACACCTGTTTTGATTGAGATAGGACACAGTAAGTTTTTTTCAACCTACTCTTTTTCAGCACCAGAAATGGTCCCAAACGTGTAGATGTCCTTATGTTAGTAATGTACCTTGCTCCAAAAAATAAAATAAAATAAAATAAAAATTTAATGAAAAATTAAGACACCTGTATTTGAATAAATGCAAAATAAAGAGTTCAATGTCATACTGTGAAACATTTCAGGCAAAGCAAAAAGATCTCCATGGAGACAAGCATGTGACAGATCTCCCATTACAAAGGTTACATTATGCAGCTTTATATTGTGATACTATAAGAGTTTGAAGTGTTTACTGCTGTCCATACTTGGTTGTCTTCTTGTGCCATGGCAATAAAAGCTTATATTTATTCTTTTCACTGTTCAGTGCAACATATTATAAAACCTTGTCTGTAAAACATGTTTCATGGAACTTACTGGATTTTAAAGGTGCATTATGTTACTTTTCTGGCGGAGGGTCCATCAAACGCATTTCTCCATGTAAATGTTATTAAATTGTCTGGAATATTTCACTCAATGTTATTAAATCTTTCTATCTTCATGGAGACCGAACGAGACAAATTTACAGCTCAGATCTGTAAAAATCACCTGTAATACATAGATGTAAGGTAGAGCAGTTTAATGTCATACTGTGGAACATTCCAGGCAGAGCAACAACATATCCATTGAAACAAGCAGGTGACGGACCCTCAACCGAGAAGTTACACAGTGCACGTTTAAATATATATACCAATCAAAGCCAGTTCTTTCACTTAATCCTTTGAATACTAATGCGCAAGATCAAACAGTATCTCTAACCTCTGTCTCTTCTTCTTCTCTTTTTTCTCCCTTAGTAATTCCCCCCATTCGACTTCCAGCAAGGCCATGTTATCGCTATGAAAATGTGAGTATAGCAACTGAAAACACTGGAACACGCAGTACAAATATACAGCCACTGAAATTTTAATATTGTACTTGTGGTTTGGAGATATGACAACTGATAAAAAACAATTATGTCTCATAGTAATGTAATGACGAGAGAGAAATACCGTTGTTGCAATAGAAAACATGCAGATATGGTGTTTACAAGTTGAAAATTGTGTACACTAATACTTTATTCAGCGCTATATTAAAGGTGCACCATGTGACCTTTCTGGTGCAGGTCTCCATGGAGATCTTGCTTTGTTGGCAATGTTCCATGATAGGCTATGGCATGTCTCTTTCTAGACTTTATTAAATTCTATATAATACCTTGAAAAACATGCATTCATGTGAGCAGCTTTAGCCCTCCACAAACCTGACTTGTAACTCCGATGGCATCCCCGGGTCATCTCTATAACAACAGTTTAATGCCATATTGTGGGACGTTCCAAGGAAAAGGCAGTAACATCTCCATGGTGACAATCAGGTGGTGGATCCTTCACCAGAAAAGTTACATAGCATTAGGGGTGTGCGTGGCCTTAAGTCTGACGATACGATACATATCATGATCTGCATGTCATGATTCGATATATCGCGATACTAAAACATAGGACGATATATTGTGATTTATAAATAATTACTTCTATTAATACAAGCAATGACAACACAACTGTATGAAGTATAATTAATAAACATTTATAAATCATCAGAACAGTGAATGTAACTAATTAATTTTTGTGAAAAATGTTATTTTAAAAAATCGATTCGGACAGATTTTGAATTGTGCAATAAAGTATCACGATATATCACTGAATCGATTTTTTCTTACACCCCTACAAAGCTTGCAGTTGAAAGTGTGATAATATTAAGAGGAATTTGGTAAAAAAAAAAAATCACCAATCAAAAAAAATTACCAATAAAATATGACTTGGTTTGCAGATAAAACTACAGACTTGACACCACAAAGTGAAACAAGCCATTTTATGTTTCTTCTTCAAAAATGCTCTAACGCACAAGAGTACATTTTGTGTAATGTAAGACACAATAAATCACAATCAAATCAGCATCAGAATTTGAGAGGCTGCAATTATCAAACACCAAAGCCTGAAATTATTAAGGTAACATAAGATCCTCTGTAAATGACACAATATGAGTCACTGAAAATCCTTAAAACTACTAACTGAAATGCATGAAATTCATGCTAGTTTAGAAAGGTTTCATTGGTTTACAGAGCACATGTGACATACACATCATGAGTCATTGAAATTGAAACAACATCCTTATGTCTTCTAAAGAGAGAGAGAGAGACAGAGAGAGACAGAGAGAGAGAGAGAGAGAGAGAGTGAGAGAGAGTGAGAGTGTCTTTTTCCCCTGAGGGAAATTCAAGTTTTGTTTTGTGTCTCGGTCAAAGGTCTCAGTGAAGTTTAGTAGGGGGACTGGTCAGGGAGGGTCAACAGATCCTGTGGAAGAGCCAAAAGTGTCCCACTTCTGTGTCCTGATTGTCTCACAAACACGAAAATAGAACTAGTTAATTGTAAACAGTTTGCAATGGTCCAAAGTTGTTCCCAACTTTTATGCATCCTGAGCATCCTAATCATTCAGTTTTGCAGTCACCGAAAAGCCAGCATGAGATGCAAGATGCACTTCCTGATTATCACACAAGACACAGTTTGTCCTCAAATTCAAATTGTGTATTTTTATTTTTATTTTTATTTTTCTCAGGGATTGGAGAGGAACCGGCTCACTTTTGGTGTTTATTTTCCTGATTTCCAATGGTAAGTTATTCCAAACACTGAATGAAGTATGGCAAAGTATTTAAAGATGCACTGTGTAACTTTTTGGTTGAGGGTCTGTCGCCTGCTTGTTTCTATGGATATGTCATTGCTCTGCCTGGAATGTTCCATAGTTCAACGTTAAACAGGTCTACCTTACATTTAGTCAATTACAGGTGGTTTTATAGCTCAAAAATACCCATAAAAACATTCTGACTGGTCTCCTCTCCACAGATCTGACCTGTAACTTGGTCTGGTTTTGTCTCCATGGAGGCAGAATATAGAGATAGGTTTAACACCATACAGTGACACATCCCAGACAGTACAATAACATCTCAATGGAGAAATGCATTTTCCAGCAGACTTCGGCCTTGGCCAAAGTTCTCATTCTTCAATGTTTTTCAGTCCTGCCTTTGTTTGGAATTTCGAGATCTGACATTTTAGGTGTGTCATAGTTGAACAATGAAGTTTATTTTTCCACACAGCTGTGGTTTTGTGGAATATGTAATTTTACTCTGCCTGAAAACACAATTCATCCAAAAGTTTATTTTAAAACTGCCTTTCTATAGGTTTCTTATAGCTCGCTACAATGTCCATGGAAGATGCAGGAATAAACGATGCAAATCTATAAAGTGTCTTTTGAATAATTTCAAGTCGAACTAAACACTAAATCAGGCTCAGGGACTATCAGGATTTTAAAGAGGTGCAAAGACAGTCCACAAACACACCTAAAATGAGGGTCCAAAAATTTTAAATGAGGTTGCAATATCCATTACTGTTAATTTAAGCAAAGTGACATGTAATTTCATACATTTGGGGGTCTTTGATATTATTGTGAGACTTTTGACTATGCAGTATAATGCTATTTCCATTACTGTTACATCCCTATTTGCATTGCATCCCTGTAGACCTGGTCCTGCACAAAATCAACCTTTTCACTACTACTTAACTGTGTATGTGGTGTTTAAATATCATTGTCTACTGTTATTAGAGCTTTTTTTTGGTACTTGTAATGCAAACTAGATATATTTGCATCTTTCTATAGAACATAATGTGTCCTAGCTCCAGTGGCCTCTGCAGTTTCAAGTATCACATCAAGTATGACGTAGCACAAGACTGATTGTCCACTGTAACATATTTCTGATTACACACACCTGGCTCTAGGGGTGGAGTTTGAGGGGTGTATTAGACCCATCAGACTGTTCTTATACCCCCAAGTACCACCCCTCCAGTCCTCCAGGTACTGCCCTGTTTAGCAGCTCTATTTGAAATGTGGTTGTAGGCAGAATTTAGTTGTTTATTTCCACATTAAGTACTGAAAATCTAGAAATAAGGAACTGAAACCCACCCATTAATTATGTACTTCTATGTATCTGACTAGTCTACACCTGTGTAGGAATTCATGGAAAAATGACTATTTGTGCAAAACAATAGTACCAGGAAACAATGTCTTTATATGAAATTAAAATTAAATCGTAGTTCTTTCTTTTGTATTACCATGTGGTCTTATTTACTGTTTTGATACAGCTCAAAATCATTCTAAAGCTTCAGGAAAGGTTCATTTCTGTCTTGTGAATGTGACCCTTTCAGTATCGATCCTTCCTCAAATGTGTATCTACTTTTATTTTAGATTGGAATCTGATTTTTGAGACTTGACAACCCTGTGTAATGGCATTTTGTGTTTACACGAACCCTGCAGGTGTTCACAGTCTGCAGAGTCCTCCTTCATTGCGAGAGGGAGGCGGTCTGAATCTCCCCTGGCACGATGAGCTGTGCTGTGACTCACCTGGAGCCCACCTCGCTGCAGAGGAGAAGCCCCCAGAACATAAAACCATAAATGAATCACGCCCCCTGCTGTTACGCCAGTGTCACTTCAAGAGCGAGCATCATCACGACTCTGCTGGGGGTAAGTGAGATAAGAAATTGTAGTAGATCGAAGCAGATTAAGCAGTATTAGATTGGTATTACACTTGAAATTAACCTCTTTTCCTTATATCCTCTCTACTTTTTTGTTAAGAATCAAACACCTATACCATTTTCTTTTTTTCTTGAATTTTCAGAAGACCTGAAAACATCTCAAGCTGTTTTTAGTCATTTGTGCATTGCATCACCATGGTAACTGCTGTATATTACTCCATAAACATACACGAGGCACCCGCAATCACGATATCGCTGCAAAATATCGATTGCCATGTGTTCCAGACCTTTCTAAAACCATTCAGGAAAGACAAAATTGTGTCTTTTTTATATGATTTCTCTACTACTTGTACTTCTGATGCGATTTTTTTTAATATGTTTTTGGATTTTCTTTACCACTCCTATACACAAATGCACAGTTTTTGCTATGTGTTACAGTGGACAAACATTGATACAAGAGCTCAGCCAACAAACCCCACTCCCCGTGTTTGTTTTCTGAATGACGCAACATTTGACCTGACAGGCTTTCCTCTCCTCAGCATCCTGTGTCCTTCCCTCCATCAATCATCTACCCCCTCGAGACAGCCTCAAAACTCATTATATTTCTGTAGTATTCCTCTGTCTCTATCCACCGCACTTCACTCCAGTAGCTCCTGTCAGTGAGGCTATTACATAACACAATCTAATCTGCAGCAAGATGGACAACTTAACAAGGGAGACTTTAAAGAGCTAGAGGGCAAAGTTAATTATTCATCATTCTTTTCCTTCGTGTTGATGAATATTGTTGATTCAGGACCGGTACATGTTTTTCTTAATAAAGTGTGTGTAACTTTTTGGTTGGGGGTGAGTCACCTGCTTGTCTTTACCTTGTTCTGCCTCAAATGTTCCACAGTATGACATAAAACGGCTCTACATAATGTTTATTCAATTATAGGTGGCATTATTTCAAAAAAATACCTCGAAAAACAGGCATTCTGACATAGGCAGAACAAAACAGGCAGAGTTGCCTCTCCACAGATCTGACCTGTAACTTGCTCTGGTTTGGTGAATGTAACAAAAACAACAACTCCAGGTATGTTATTGAGGAGGTAACATGTTAGATATAACATGCCTTAAGGCTCATAAGAGTTAAATTTGCCTAATATACAAGCTTTAAAGGCAGAGCAGTAACATCTCCATGGAAACAAGCAGGCGGTGTACCCTCCACCAGAAAAGCTACAGAGTGCACCTTTAAATGAATAAGGACTTAAGCACTCTACCCACACAACCAGAGCCAATATCTGAGATGAATGTCTGACTACACCCAAGAACACCAAACCGCCGTTTGACTTTAATTAGCAGCAGTGGTTCTTTACACTGCAAGGTCTTCCATAATCACCGGTGATTTAAATATGTCACTGCGCCTCCTTAATCAATACAAATAAACAAATCTTCCACCTCACCTCCTTTAACGTCACTACCCCTCCTCCGGGTTTACTCATACACAACATGGAAGTTAATGACCCAAGCCAGTTTCTATTTTCTTTTCTTAATGGGGCACTGTGCAACTTTTCTGGTGGAGGGTTTGCTAATTGCTTTAAAAAGTATCCCTGACTAGTTTGGCATTCTGGCCATCAATGCTAAACGTTGGTGTCAGTAATAAATACGCAATACCAAAAAAAAAACTCCAAACGAACATATTTATTATTATTATTAGTATTAGTATTAGTAGTAGTAGTAGTAGTAGTATTTATTAGTAGTAGTATTTATTAGTAGTAGTATTTATTTAGTATTATTTATATTATTTTTTTTATTCTTTTTTAAAAGTCATATCTGTTTACGTCGCAAACGTCTGATGAACGTCTCATGAACCCTGTTCATCTTGCCGATAGCAAGATGAACAGGGTTTCTGGTGCCTGTGCAACCAGTGCTTGCTAATGCTAACAGAAAGGGAGAGTGTCTGTTGTGTCATCTTACCGTATTTTTCGGACTGTAGTCACTCCGAAGTATAAGGCATCAGTTCCAGTTAGAATTATTTCGTACTTTCTGAATCCCGACAGGATGGTTTCGGTTGTCGTGCTGTCAATCCATCCAGTGACTTCCGGGAAAGTTGCGCGGTCCATCTTCCCGGTTGCCGTGAAGTCGTGTTCTCCATCATTCACTGTACGGTGTCCTCCGCTTATCCCCAATCCCCCACAAGTATTTCGCTTACTCCAGACTTTATATCTGCTGCTCGATTACTGTTTACGACTGTAAATGCAGCGACCATAGATATTTACAGTCTATGGCAGCCGACATGCGCAGTAAAGCAAAAAGACAAATAGATCTATGAAGAGTAATATGCGTAGCAAATACACAAGCTTAAAGCGTCCTCTTGCGGCAGTGAATGCTCACATTAGTTTCCTCGTTGCCTTTGGACTGGCAATTACAACCGAATGTCGCGCAGTTTAGCGTTTTATCAATTGTTGGCGTTAGTAAAACAGCTGATCTTAACGCAAGTTACGACCTGCTTACGTCATAGCTTTGCGACGAACAAATATGGCGGCCTACTTTAAAAAAAAAAAAATAATAATAAT
>KN499476.1:14304-34513 GCA_000787155.1 Scartelaos histophorus | reverse complement strand
AAACCAACTTAAGGTGAGCTTTCCACTTTAAACACTAGAGGGAACCATCTCACCTGAGCTGTGGAGTGATAGTCCCACGTCATACGTAATGGTAGCTTATGTTTATTTTGAAATTGCACGCAGAGCACCTAAAGGTTTGGTTTAATAAAAACATTTAGGTAGGTATATGGGTGAATAAAACCTTAACAGTATCTTCACACTTAAGTCCCAGATACAAGTGCTGAGTTCTGGATGTGAGCGTGACATTCTGTTGCCTCAGTCTTCTTACTTTGCATTGGGACACACCTTCTTGTGCATTGCGCTCATTTGAATACACAGAAACACACATCTCTTATACAAGACCTAGAGTTTCCCATTTTGTTTCCTTCATAGTCATAGTCAAACAAACAAACCAACCCTATGTATACAGCAAATTAATTGGCACATTCAACTTTTTTTTTTACCTAGGTCAACTATTTTCAGAACTTTGTACAGTGTCTTTATATAAAAAAAAAAAAAAAAAAAAAAAAAATGCAGCATGGTCTCGGCTTATATAGTGAGTCTCTGGCAGTAAACAGAAAACAAGTTCTAATTTGGACTATGATGGCACTAAGACCACAAACTGCTATTCAATAATCTGTTTTAATAATAGATTACATCACAGTCAACCACACAAATGATGTTCCTGGATCAGTACTAGAAATTTTTAAAAAGATGTGGAAGAGAAAGTCCCTCCTGCTTTCAGTGAATGTGTTGAACTTTGTAGTTAAATCCATACATCAATAAGGAACTTTGTTAAAATCCCAAGGAATGAGCATATTAAAAGAATTAAGGAGAATCTATGTTAGTCAGTAAACATGTGGCAAGATGTGTGCTAAACTTTGAAGATGTTTTTGTGAGTATGAGGAATTGCAACTGACTGAAAGAGAAAAGAGGAACTAAAACAAGGTCTCTAGTTTCTGCTTTAAATGTATATGGTTTTATATTTATTAGATTGTTCCCTTGTATTTTGCATGCCTATCAATTACAACAATACAATTCATAATAGAATTCATCTATTATACAAATATAAAAGAATAAGACTACTAGCCTATTTTCAATACAATCCAACACACTGATCTGCATTAGACACTCTCTCTCTCTCTCTCTCTCTCCTTCTCTCTCTCTGTTAATTTCTGTGGACAATATAGAACAAACAGGCTCATCCAAAACAGGCCACTTTCATTATGTCTATTATAAGAGTGTGTGCAATCCCCATAGAACTGGGAAAGCCCTGTCTACCACTGGACCAGAGCAATGAATGTGGGAACATGCCACTAGAAGCTTGTCTTTGACATGAGGTGATTTTAAATCTTGTCTACTGTGAGTGACCTGCTTGTTTAACTGTGAAATATTGTTACACCAAAAAATACAACTTATTTTTATAGGAGCTGATTTATGGACTGAGTAGAATCATAAGATTTATATGGAGATTAGTTTGATGGAATCCAGATTGTATTGGCTCTTGTTCTGGCCAGCATACTGTCTCATACACTATTACTGAACTACATATTCATAAGTAAAAGCTTATTTTATGATAGAGGTTACTCACAAGCAATAGTGCTCATCCTACATAAAATTGTCAAAAACTTCCTGGTGGTTCAAACAATTGAGGTAGTACAAAATAAATAAGGAAAAAAGGCATGCCATATATGACATTTTACACAATGTAATGATAAAGTCATGTTCTCCTTATTAGAGTTTACTAGTGACTTCTACAGTTTCATTACAATACACTGGTCTATGACCAGTGACAAATTCATCCATGAAGCTTGACAATCTTCTACAAACCAAAATTAAATATTCATGACTATCTATTATATGCATTCACTGGAAATGCAGATGTAATTAGCCTATTGTGTAACACTGAAGAGCTTATACTAGAGATACAATAGCATAATAATAAACCATAAACCATTTTCTGCAATAAAAAGCACAATAAAACACTTAGGATGGATCTATGAGTTAAATATATTAATTATTCAACACTCTCAAGTATTTGTATAGACACTCTCTCTCTCTATACATACACACATACATACACATATACATACATACATATGGTACATGCATACATACATACATACGGTACATACATAAATACACATACACACACATACATACATACATACATACATTCTTAGAATGTTTAGATGTTATTTTTTCTCTCACTCACACTCAGTGGAACTTATTACTCAAACAAGTGACGCTCAGTTTTTTGTCTTCATTTCTTGTCTGCTTTTGATCAGAAACCTGAGCATCGTCCAAACAAAGAAAACATAGTGGGGTCATGCAGAAATTGTGAAACTCTGGTCATATAAGGTTTTGAGGTGTTGTCTCTTCAGAAAAATTCAGTAAATTCAGAAATCTATCTTCCTGCTCACACCAGAAAAATGCAGTAGTGTTGTTTAGTGTTGAAACTAGTCTTCTTAAAGTAAATGTATTTAAGATCATAAACCTGACCTGTGTCCCCAGATACGAAGTGCACGTTCAAGTCAAATATGGTTTTTGATAACAATTCTAATGCAGATTTATTCCTAAACATTGCATATGATGGTCACATTATTTAGGTTATAAATAATGTGGTGTTTTGTTTCTTCTGATAATCATCTTTAGATGTAAAGCTATACTCTCTTTGATCTGAATCTTCTCTACATATTTCATAAGCACTAGCCCCTGTAGCCAATCAATAATGGGAGTGAATGCTGGATGCTCTGACCTTTGATTTCCTTATATTGACAAAATGTGTCCTCTGTCTGCATGTTTAGGCACTGGCAACAGTAAGAGTGTAGGCTACATACAGTTCCTTTAAATGCTTTTTTCTCTTTTGTCTTGTCCTCAACACATGTGCCCATCTCTGTGGCAGGTCCTGTCAGGCGTGTGGCCCCTCTGACCCCTCGGACTGTATTTTAGTTTATATACTAGATATACACTAAATTTCATGTAACATTAAGGTGTTTTTGACTGTTCAACTGTGGTTTTGAAAAGAGGAAGAGTCTTTGCTGACGTGCTGTATTATTTATGTCACAAAGTTCAACAGGATAGAAGAGTAGGCAAAGCTACTGTCGTATTGCAGAATTATCACTGTAGGCTACAAACTGCAAAAACATATCTTTGGACTTATCTTTGCCACCTTTATTTATAGCAGTTCATTTAGCAGTCACTTTACGTGCAGTAGATCATCACAAAACAATCACAAAACAAACTCGATGAGCACTTTACCGCTTTGCAGGTAAATGGTTCCACCCGAGGCCTGAGGTCCAGACCACAGACTGTCCATGGCCCAGACGCACTGCTGGCTCCCGTCTTTAATCCACCGAGCTAAGCTTGAAAGCAAAGTCTGAATGAAATGTAAACTGGCTGAGACTTTAAACCACCTTTTATATCAACCAAGGAAAGTCCTGCGCCAAAAGAAACAGCTTATAAGAACTAATGATGTAGGCCAACATGTTTCATCGACTGTCTATGGAAATAACCTAAACGTTTTCAATACAAACTTTCGTCCTGAGTCACTGCTCTCCTGGATTCATTTTTCTTTTCGTTACTTTTGTTAAAAAATAAATCATATTTCATTAACATTTTAACATAGGCTATATGACTGACATGACATTTGTAGAGACGTGCATGTCTGATTTTCTCTTGTTTTTATTTGCGTGAGTTCGTGAATGGGAGGGACTAGACTGGAGGAAGAAGAGGAGGGGAGGAGGAAGAGGAGGGGGGGAGGAGGAGCGGTGTGTGTCAAGTCCACGCGAGGATCGCACGCGCCATTCTCCGTCCGCGCGCAGACACAGTGGAGGCTTTGAGTCAGCGGCACATTTGAACATTTTAACAGAAACGTTTTCTTTATTTGACAACACGTGGTGCGGTAAAACAATTGTCTGAATTGAACGTGTTTTGGAGATTAAATTCAAGGTAAGCAATTATAGCCTAATTGATAAATTGACGTGTTTTAGTTACCTGCGTTAAGCTTCTTGAATTTGGTTTGCGAACTCTTAATACATGTTATCTTATTCTCTTGCTGCACTGAGGCTAGGTTTCAGCCTCTCCTTTGTGTACGTTTGGCTATTGATAAGCGAGCATTAGTAGGCCTACATTTTAGTTTACTAGGTCTTCAAGCTGAGGCTATTTAAAGTTAGCACTTTCTACCACAGGGGTCTCTGACCTGAGCTACCTTAACAGAACAAAAATACCAGAGAACTATGAACTTTAGCCATGGTAAGTCTTAGATGTGGTACAGTTAGATGCCTTTAAAACTTAAACCATTCTCAGTTATTAGTTCACAAAGTTAGGCATCAAAATTATACATTTACAACAGAAGCCATTTTTGAAAATCACATTTTAGTTATTCAGCATATAATGCATAACTCAGAAATCCCTTGATTAGCTATTTGAAGGGGGTGGAGAGGTCCTGAGCTGCAGGTTGGAGGCTCCTGTTCTAGCACATTTGTAGCCTTGTATTGTAACCTACTGTCACACTGAGATAGGCTATTATATGATTCTGTTAAGAGGAACACTAATAAAACTGCATGTGGAGACTGATCTCATGAAACCTCATATTTCCTTTTGGTCCCCTCCAGGTATTAAAAGGATGTGTTAGCTTCATCATGGATCTACATCTTGCCTTCTTCCCAATGTTAGTATCCCGAGGTCAGGCTCTTCTAATTCTCTTATCTGGATACTCTTTACTAAGACCTCATTGATCCATCGTGTTCAGGTTTGACATATTTGGAAGCATGATTTCAAACAGATCATGCCACAAAATCAGCAGCAACATCACCCTCATTGTAAGCAAGGATGGCAATCCTTCAACCAGCATTGCCATGTTTTTGGCTGGCGTCGTGGGAAACCTACTGGCTCTGTTCATACTCGTGGTCCATCAGAAGAAGCAGCGGGCCCAATCATCTGTCTTTTGTATTCTGGTCACTGGATTGGCCCTCACAGATCTGTTGGGAACTTGTGTCCTCAGCCCACCTGTATTCATTTGCTACGCCCGCAACATGTCACTCATTGGCCTGGGAGAAGAAAGACTCTGTAACCTCTTTGGTTTTGCCATGAGTTTCTTTGGACTGGCACCCACCTTCATCTTGTGTGCCATGGCTGTGGAGCGCTGCCTTGCCATAAGTCACCCGTACTTTTACTCTGTCCACATACGGCGCAGGTTTGCCAAATTTGTGCTCTTATTTATATACCTGTTCTCCTTTGCTTTTTGTTTGTTGCCATACACTGGTTTGGGTAAATTTCGACAGTACTGCCCCGGGACATGGTGCTTTATTGACATGGACGCAACAGAGGACAACAGTTTAGTCCTAGTGTTTTCTCTGTCCTATTCCTCTCTTATGGCACTGCTGATTATAGCCGTGTTTTTGTGCAATGGATCTGTGATTGTGAGCCTATGTAAGATGCACAGAAATCACGCCAAGAGACGAGGGTCTGTGGTGTCAACGGGAAGGCGAAGGAGGATGAGCCTGGCCTGGTTCGGACAGGGGGAAGAAGAGATGGATCACCTGGTTCTCCTTGCTCTCATTACTCTCATCTTTGCTGTCTGCTCTTTGCCACTAACTGTAAGTACATTCAAGAATATATTACATTATGTACAGTGTGCATTTAAGTCGTATGATGCATCTCCGGTTCTAGCTTAATATGACAAATGAGAATAACTGAAAAGTGATAGATAAAGTGATAATGGACAAGAGTGTTGAGTTCTTCAGGAATGCATTTTAATTTACCCAGGTACAGTGAATGTCTAAGGGCTGCAGGATGTGAGTCTGGTCATCCTGTACTCTGTATAGTGACAACAGAGGGAGTGGTGAAACTCTATCTGGGGTATACTGAGACATCATTCTGTTATAGTGCTATATCTAATGCAAAACAATACCCCTGCATTGCCCAACTTAACATTTTGAAAGATCTAAGGAAATTGACATCCTTATGTGTAAGACTTTCACTTCTTCAAAATAATTTTCGCCTAAAAATCAAAATAAAGAAAAGTGCTTTATGACCATGCTATACTTGTATACCTTTCCCATCTGCTGAATGTCTAATAAAACAACCTGCCACATTGCATAACCTATTGTACAGAGAAGGCGCACTTGTGTAGCGACCGTTGATGTTTTTGTTTGATGTGGTACGTGGTGTCAGACTCGCCTTAATGCTGAATACTGCAGGGCCCATTAAAAAGGTGTGCCAGCCTGAAAGAGAACTGCCTGTACCACACTAGGGATTTGGACTCTGTATGTTTGCCACACAAGGGTCGAGGATATGTGTCACTGAAACTAATATCTTGACATATTTTGATTCTGATTTTGATATTTAAAAAAAAAAAAATTACTGGTCCAAATTATTGGTCTAAATTACACCTGCAAACATAATGGTTGGATATACTTGATATTCCAATTCTGCAAAACAACAGTTATGACGTATGATCTTTTTTTTAATAACCTCTATTCTCACCTATTATCACAAATATAGTGTTAGTCTGATCATAAAATATATTTAGTGGAGATAGTTCTCAAACACTAGTCTAAGTATGGATGTTGTATGGTTGAGACTGTGGTTGTGATATTTACCCAGTGTCTAGTTCTTGCATCACTTACGTATTTTTGATTTTGAGTAACTACTTCTCCTCTCTAGACACACTAATTTGCTAGACTTGCTTCATTCTCAAAAGTCTGTTTTCAAAGATGTACTTGAATTGCACATCACAGTTGCTACATTCATGGAAATTACCTTCATATGTGTTTGTATGCTCGATGTGTGGTTGGAAACTAAAGTTCTGAGTGAAATGTAAGTGGTTTTCTACAATTACCACCTTTATGTTAAACTCAAACCCTCCCCTCAATAACAATAACACAATAGCCTCCCATTCGAGCGCAACTGAGCCTATTCAAACTGGTTTTAAATAGGAAAATATAATATACCCTTTTAGCCTCACTGGAGAGGGTTGGGTCCCTTTCAAGTCTTTGCTTACACTTTTTAAAAAAACAATTGAACTACACAATAGAAGAGGCACCTGATAGAAGAAGATTTTCAATATCCCAAACTGTACCTACATTTGAATTTCCTGTTGTTTCCTTTAACTTGCTCTCTTTTTAGTTCAGCAAGATTTTAGTTTTGTAAAGTTCACCTTTCACTGTGTAATCAGCAAAGTGTTGAAAGGAATTTTTTGCTTGTCGTGTAATAAGTATAAGTTTTTTGGACTATGTCAAAGCTTAAGAATTTATGTTTACTGTAATATGTCTTTACTTCCCAAGCTTGTCACAATGCGAGCCCAGCCAATAAAAGTCATAAATCACCTCTGAAATTATAGAATGTACCACAATTGCAAAACTGCTCAATGTCTAAGACATTTAGAACACATATTTGACTGATCAATATTGGGTTATTTTTGGAAGTTATACTACTTTTAATGTATCACATACTGTGGAGTTGTGTTATGGTGGCCTATTTGTAAGTTTGTTTCATCATTGGATACAGCACAAGCTGTAATGTTAGCTTAGCGATTAGAGGTATCCATTAGCCAATGTGTCTGTATCTTAGTCACAAGACTAACAGCAGGGTTCTTGTTGTAAATGAGAGGTAAAAAATTTAAAACTAACTTTTTATATCTTAAGGCTTATCCCAACTTCATAGCAGCACAAACAGGTGTGAAAAGAGCTGACCTTCATTCATTTAGTACTTTGTTCTGATGAAAATAGAGAGTGTGTATGTATGTAATTAATTTACAACAGTCACCTATTTTCACACATCAATTCCATGATACTGAAATAAAAAAATAAAAAAACATGGAGTACTTATTATTTGTCTATTTGACAACCTGACTAACCTGACTAATGCCAGATGTGTCGCACTCTGAATTCAGTTATACAATTCATCAGTCTGGAAAGGCCCTCGCTGAAATCAATCGGAATGTTCAAACAATTGCTTTAAGCTGATTTGGCAAAGTGTCACAACCATAGACTGTATATCTAAATGGATCTAGCTAACACACCAGCAGCTTTTCAAATAGGAAAGGGGCACTTCTAGCTCCTTACCTGGCTCCACTTGACTTAAATTGGGAGATTGTCATTCCTCTTTCTCCAGCTGTGGTGGTGACTCATTTTGGTCTTAAAGTGTTCGTATTAACTCTCTCTACATGATCCAGGTGTTTCATTTGGCCATTTTTGGCCATTTGCTTCTGTAACTGCTAGCATCATTAGCTTCATTTGACTGGAACTGAAAGCTCTGGGTCACAGCAGCAGAACAAGCTGAGAAATCAAACTTTGGTTTGATCTGTTTTAAAGAAAAGCACAGACATTGTTCCTGTCCACAAATGCCCAAAGCACTACCATTTCAAACAAAATTGTTCTGAAGTACATTGTTTGAGTTTGAGCGCTTTAACTTTGACTTCCGCCCAAACCACAATGCTGCCCTGAGAATTTGTGAACTCACAAATATTGCAAGATTAGTTGAGACAGTGTATGTTAATGATAAAACTGCCAAGGGCTAATTTTTATCCATTGTCACAATGATGTTCACAATCACACTAGAAAAGTTACAGATTTTTATTGTAAGAGCAGTCTTCAAACAGTCTGGAAATCCCACAGCGATTAGAGGTAGCGGCCTGGTCATATCCCAAAGGTTGCACTCAAATTATGTGAAAGGGAAACATGATATTTTGGCTGTATCCATGTTTTTTCCCCATCTAGATTGAATTATTCCTCATGAGCTGTAAAGTGGAAAGCCCTGAATTCAGACATATCCGATCTGACTCAGAACTGTTAGCCCTATAATTGCAACCAGAGATGCTCATAGTTTTGGTGTAACTAACTTTATAGTATTGTTTTTGAACAGGTTGCTTTAACTCTTTGTCCCAGAAAATATAAAAAGAGAGGTTTGAAATTAGAGCTATCTTTGTCTAAGAAAAATTAGTGCTCCAGGTGTTGCTGCCAGATAACCCTATTATGTTGGGTAAAATGATCATCTGTAATAAGATGTTTTTATTTTATTTATTTGGGACAGTGCATGTTAATGAACATACATGACAATACATGGCACGAATGTAAACACACCAGATTGTAGCCACAGGGCTAATTTCCATCCGTAGTCCCACAGGTCACAGGGATGAGGAGTCAGGGGTCAGGGTCACAGGGATGTTGCATGTTTTTGGGTGATGGGGGAAACCGGAGTACCCGGAGGAAATCCAACCAGACACGGGGAGGAAACATGCAAACTCCACACAGAAAGGCCCGGGCAACCCAGGGATCGAACCCGTAACCTTCTTGCTGTGAGGCCTGAGTGTTGCCACTCAGCCACCATGCTGCCAATGTTAGCTTTGTGCCTTCAACAATATGGATTCCCTCTGAGTAAACAAGAAGTGACATTACGTTTAGCCCACAGCAAAGTTAATGTACAAGACCAGCTTTAAAACAGGCTCATTATTTACTGAGTTACTTTAATGTGTTATTGAAGTGTTACATGGGCTGGTGCTGAAAAGATTGTAGGTGGTAGTGACAGATAGGAAAGACATGCTTCAGCTGTGAGAAATCAGATTACCTGTGCAATAATATATCTGCAGCCTGTCCATAGATTTGTTTTTATCAAATGTAGTGTGATATGAATAACATTTGGGGTTTGGAGATTTCCTACACCATACACTTGAACAATATCCTGTTCAGACTCATGTATTATGCATTTGAGTTGAAGAATGATGGTCTCCTTCCAGTCACAAGGCAAACCACAGGTTTTCTCTGAAACTGCATGGCTTAATCACAGTCAAAGGAGAGGGGAAATACATGCTCTTCTATAAAGGCTGGTGGTGTAGAGAAGCAATGGGATGTGCTGTACAGTTGTTTATGCACGGGAGATTATGTGTCATAAAATGTTGTTATCAAGTTGTCACTAGTATGAAATCATAAAAAGCAATGATCCACTCATCTAAAGGTTAGAGGTGATGCTATATGATTCATAATCATAATCTAACTAATCAGTTTATTACTGACATCACACTAGTACAATTTTTAACCTAGAGTTGAGCCACATTTACAAATACTGTCCTCGTAAAGTTTTACCATTGTCTTAAGCAAAAGCAACTCAATTCTGACTTTTGTGTTTTCAAGAAACCACCTTTGGCAGCAAAGGGGGCGTCTATTGCCACACAGAGGAGGGAAGCCTGAGTCAGTGTGGGTTGGATGTGCAGTAAAATTGGTTTGAGCGCAGAGACGTTCAGAACATATCTGATGAAATTCAAACACAAACAAGCTGTTCATTTCTGCCACAAGTCATCTGGAGGAGTTGGCCTAAATATATACACAATTCTAACATGCATGAATGAAACTGAGTCTAACATTTTATGTGGTGTAGGATTAGACTTTTACCATGTCTGCCCTAACATTTTCTTTAAATGCACAGTTCCTAAGTGTTAGAAATAGGTATATATTTGTTTAAAGCAATGTCCTCAAAGTTTTGACACAAGTACCGAGTACCACCAGATCTAAACCAGTCTAAAACAAGACCATTCTGGCCCTGAACTAGGGTTAAACCAGCTCTAATAGTTCTGAACAAAGACTCAAGGTTAACAGGTCAAATTGACTTAACCGTAAGTCAGTATATGTATTTGAACTTCAGAAGAATCCATGCACCACTTGAAGAAGCTTGTGTACATGTACCAGAGTTTGATACTGCTGGTCAAAAGTGTAGACATAGAATACCTGACAGATATATAGTTTACACATTATCATTGGCCATTTATTGAGTCAAGATTGTATTATTTTTCTGTTGCCAGAGCACTAGAAGTGCAATTTTATGAGATTTTATGAGATTTATGACTTAATAAAAGTTGTCTGTTAGAGGTGGAAAAGAAATACAACACCCCAAATAAATTATCCATGCTGTGGTCCGCATCTGTCACTGTAAATGATAAGAGGTAGATCCGGTTCAATACTTGCCCGCGGCAACATGGATTTATAATTGTGTGTTCTCGTAAAGAGGGAATAACATTTGGCACAAGTTACCAGCCTTCGAGGAGAAACTTCAGCTAGCACTGTTTCTGGGATGATTCACACAAAAGATTATGTGTTGTATGTGATTAATCTTGTCGTCAAAGCCTGCCCATGTTTTTCTATTAAAAAAATAGGAAATAAATCTCCCCAAAACTGACTTTGTTAACCAGGCGTGACGAATGATGAATGCACTACTCAATGCATAATTGATTCTGCATGTTGGACATTTAGAAGCACTTTGTTTTAGTGTAGATTTCAGTACATGCACAAGGAAACTTTACTTTAAGAAGGACAAACCCAGAGCAGTCAGAATAGATACACCAAATATATCTCTGATCACTAGTCATCAAAACAGATTCCACAATGAGCGCAACAAGTGATCTTAAGCTGTTGTATACTCGCTCATTAAAGCTGCTATGGGAAGACTTTTCCACAATTCCCACTGCTCCCAGATTCCGCTTCAGCCTAAAAATAGTCTGCAATAGTCAAGAGCAGTTCTGATAAATTTTTGGCATAAATATTTATATTATACTAATAAGATAATTGAATTTAGGAGAAGGCTCAGTGTAATTCAGGATCTCAATATGTTTCTGCAATACATTGTGTTTAGGACGGTGTCAAAACATGTATGTTATTGTTGATGTAACCATAACAATGAAGTAACAACAGAACATTGTTTTCTTAGAAACCATAGCAGTAAACTTGATAAATGTCTACATTAATAAATGCATTTTCTTCAACTGTTTTCACATACTTTAATCACGCATGTTCTCACTTTCTGTGCATCAAGCTTTTTTTAAATGAAGTCTCATGGAAAAATTGCCACTAGACTCTGAAAATGTGCTAATTTAAAATATAAACTCTTTATCTGCAGTATATTTTGTGTGTCAGAGAAATTGCTGACGTAGGCTACTTCTTTAATTTAATGCAAAGCTGGTAAAGTCTTGTTGGCGCCATGAAAGGTAACAGTGCTGCAGCCTCTGGTATGTGAAGAAGAGAAAGCACTAATGGACTCTCAGACAATTCCCTGCGGTAGCTCTCACTGACTGTCTCCTTTAGCAATGCAACTCATCTTCTCTTTATAAATGAGGAAGTGTGCATAAGACCAAAACCTCTATAGATAGCAAGTGTTAGAATATCCCAAAATAGTGCTAAACAACCTATAATACTAGAAGTGAAAGTAAAATCATTACTTATCTTATCTTAATATTTGCTAACCCAGAAATCCCCTTTACAGCTGAAATATGACCTGACTGACTGTGAGAGTCACTGTAGTCTGT
This sequence comes from Scartelaos histophorus, assembly GCA_000787155.1. NCBI lineage: Eukaryota > Metazoa > Chordata > Actinopteri > Gobiiformes > Gobiidae > Scartelaos > Scartelaos histophorus. The sequence continues at coordinate 22,239 of KN499476.1, read as the reverse complement.
AGGCTCAATATGTCACAAAGGTTAATGGGCAAATCTCTGCTTGCTAAAAACTACAAATGTCTGCAATAAGGTGTTGATATGAGTTCAATAAAACCCCCGTCCCCTTTTTAAATTACTCAATTTGATCAAATTCCGCTGATGACTGTGGAGCTGTTATTGCAAAGCAGTCTAATGGGTGGTTAGACAGTAATGTGGAAAAACCGAAACAATCAGGGCAACACGTACATTGTAGTCCACAGATCATAGGTATTGTATGTTGCATTCAAAGAGGACATTAAGTTAGTTATTGCAAGAAAGACGTATGAAGTATAGAGGCAGGCAATATATCAAGTTAATTTAAAAAACCCATGTTTAAAATAACTAACTTAAAATTTAAAAATGGTATTGTAGCACTTGTGCGTAATTATGCCATCCTTTCACAATAACGTTTATGAAGTTTGGACTGGAGTTGACTGTCAATGTTTGTTTGCCCAGTGGTTTTTGTGTAGTTTTGTGTGTGTGATGAGTGTGGACAAAGGGCTGGGAGGTCCATTCCTAATAGTGTATTCACAGCATTAAATCACTATAATGAACAATTTCATAAATATATAAAATATTGTTTAATTTGCATTTAGAAAAAAATATAATTAAATAGATTAACAGCTTATTTTAATTTTGTATGTTCAGAGAAATAAGTGACTCACTGAACAGTGGCACAGCTCTGTTTTAATGATTATTATGAGAAAGACGCTCATCTCTGAGTGCCCAGATATCTCAGAGATTCATCTTAAACATTGACTGTGAAACGAAATAGAATCAGGAAGATGGAGGGAGTAGGAAAGAACCTCCTGGAGAATACTGGATTACTATGTAGAGTTCCAGTGCATCTTGTTTCTTGACAGTTGCACAAAACACCAAATAAAAATGAATAGGTGTTACTGGGTGTGACCACAGCACAAATTGATCCTTAAATCCGGTTGCTCTAAAAGTAGAAGCACTTTGGAGCAATGACAATTGCACTGTATAATATATTAATTCTTAGTTGATTGTTCATTATGACGTGGTTGCAAATTATGTTATTTAGACCTTGCTAGCCTACATTTACTAAAACAAAAACTAAACAACCAAAGGGTCTATACAATACATTTATTTGAAATGGATAATTCGGTCAGATGTAGTTACTAAACAAAGTTTGCATATGATGCAGAAGTCTGTTCTTGGGTTTCAGCTGTACTGTTCCTGTTTATAGCTTTGGGATTACTTTTTACCAGTCAAAAGATAGATTTTGTTTTGAATTGTTTGTTGTTATGGCAATGGTGCTAGATTTCTATCACCCTGAAAGTCATGGATTTGAAGTGGAAATTTTACTTCTGTCGCAGAGGTTTTGTATATTAAATTATACATTATAATACAAAAAACATAATACATTATTAATGTATACATAAACATCCATATTCTCATTAATTTACTCACATGCCCTCATCCATTCGTACCATTTTATTCACAAATGGGTAGAGTTTTGGTTAGTATTGAGCCAATATTTAAGCCTGGAAGTGAACACTTGGAGTTTCATGAAACTTTTTACCCTGACCTGTTGTCACTTCTGTATTGACTCGATGTTTTAATGAAGTTCTGTTAGAGACAATAGCATCGTCTTCATTTTGGCCACACAGTTTTAAGCGTTGGCAGCAAACACATGAGTGATGAATCTCCTCCAGTGTGCAGGACGCCTGTGAGGTGAAAACACCATAAGAGGCAGCAGAGGGTATTAGAGTCAGGGTGGCACAGTGGGGACAAACACCAGGGCTGGTCTATGCCTCAACTTACTGTTTGTTTGAAAAGTTCTCAGCTGATATATTAGTGCATGATAGCTGTACTTATAACGGTGTGCAGTTTTGTCTTACTGCAATCAGGTTGTCTGGTGAGTTGATGGTTGCATTACTTTTTAAAGATATTTCTCATTCTTTGTGCTCACTGTACTGAATTTGCGACTCATCGACTTATCATTCAGTATATAGATATATAGAGCAATACAGAACAATAGTTGTTAGGGTCAGTATTTATTGTGTATACTTTTTCTTTGCATATTGGGAATTTTTTTTTTTTTTTAGTCATTATAATTACATTATTACATTATGATTAGGGTTGAATACATAGCTTTGATGATTCATTACAGACTTAAACGAAATACTAGATTTACTAAAAGATTTAGAATAGCTTTTGTCGGAAAATCCTCTCTTGGCCTGTTGTGTCAGTGACATTGATTTTAATGTCATAATTTATCGCACTGGTATTGTGACAGGTCTAGACATTACAAAGTCATTCTGACAGTAGTATAAAAATAATAGACTTTTAAAATAAATATTGGTATTGTTCATAAGTTCAAGGGTCAAATGACAGTGATAAGTACAAATATGGAATTTCCATCCACACATAGCTCTTTCCGTTGTGGGTTTGAGATATTCTGTGTCCATGCATGTGTCAGCTTACACAATAATGCAGAAGCACAGGGCGGGTTTTGGTTGCTCCCTCGGGCTTCTGTCACTATGAAATAACACTTATTAGTTTGTAGTCCAGGCCTTAGCAACAGAGAAACATTTACAGCGATGGATGAAATCCCTCCATCAGCAGCAGATATTAATTAGACCACTGTTGTTGGATATTTGGTGAAGGAAATGGGGAATTGTTGATAGAGTAGAAAGAACAGAGGTGACAAGCAGAGGTTCAGGGCCAGCTGCTGCTACTGTTAATGCACGTGAAGCAGCTGTGCCTGTCAAAAGTAAGCCTGCTCTCTATCAGACAGCAAAGGTCAGTAGAAGGCTTAGGCATTCTATCAATAGGAAAAAAACATAAGAGTTCATGAAAATAGATGACATAAAGTGAATTGCCCATATTTCCCATGAGATTTTAACTTTAGCCATTAATTGGGCTATAATAAAAAAATAATTTAGTTTCAGTGGCATTCATTTATTTTATTTAAGAAAAAACACCTCTTCAAATGAGTATAATCAACACTGTACATGTTTTTTCTCAGATTGCAGGCTTCATCAATGCTGTCAGCCCGTTTCCTGATGACAAGGAGAACTTAAGAGCCTTCCGGTTCTACGCAATCAATCCCATCGTGGACCCTTGGATTTTCATAATCTGTCGAAAATCTGTGTTTCGGCACCTGCGCTCTTTGCTAAGCTGTCGCTTTAGTAAAGGTGCAGTGAAGACTACAGCTCACTGCGCACTCTCATTACCTCTGGAGGTCCATCACATCCAGCGTAGTCCTACGGAGGCATCTACAGCCAATGTGTACTCCAGTTTACCACTCTACCCCACACTGACTGCAGGCCCAGGCTCCCCCACCGCACACCCTTGATACAGGGACATAGGACAATGTACATAGAGTCAGCACTCAACCAAAGGCATAATGTTTATATTCTGTTATGTATCGGTGTATTGTAGAAAATGATTGCACTTGATATTCAGCTTGTGATGAGACTGCAAAACTTAAGTACATTGCCAGAAGAATCAGCTCTAAAAGTACCTGTGAAAATGTGTTATTTAAATATGCTGTAAATGCATTGAGTTAATATGCATGAACACGCATGTGTGATTTCCTTGTCCTTATTTTCAATACAAGATACATATATTAATATATAATTTGGATGTGTTCAGAACACATTCTAAGCAGTTTATCGACATGACAAACGTTAATGTGCATGAAGTAAATAATAGTGATACCTTTTAGAGAATTTTTGTACTTACCCTTAAAACACTTTTTCAGCATGTTTTTGCCACAAGTGCCACTAAACTGGCCTTGCAATGTTAAAATTTGTCATGAAGTCAATAGAAGTTTTGACTCAAATATCAAAAATGGTGTCAATGTTGTCAAAGCTCTGACATGTCTGTGAATGCTCTTACTTAAATAATGCTGCTGTAAAATGCACTGTGACAAATTCTGTCACCTTAACTTACATGTGTATCCTTGATGTGCCTTTTGTTTTATGTTGGTTAGTATATGAAGAACTCAAGACTTGCTTTACATCTTAATCTCACATATTCCCTTTAATGAGCTACTGCTTATACTCACTTTACTGCCACATTGTGGCTCAACTACTACCCCCTGTGGTCATTTGGTGGAACAAACCTCAAGACAAAGAAACTGATCAGACCAGTTTACTGCAATTTGAGCATGAAGAAAACAATGTGCTGCATGAACATAGTGATCTTGTCTTCTTGTGCAGGAAAACAATATTTGTAGATGACTTGAATAAAAAACCCTGAACATGTGCTCTGTCATAGTGTGTTGTTTGTGTAAGCACCTTTACCTTTAACAGTTACATAAAGTACAACCTGTACTTTACAGAAACACCAGTTACATTGAAATTCATATTTATAAAACAAATTGAAACAATTGCTTTGCCTTTTGGTGAAATAGTAATAGGTTTTAAGCATACCCTCCAGCCTCAAAAAGTTTTATGACAATGGCCTCATGTGGCTGAAGCACCAATGTTTCCAGAGATGTTGCTCCCATGCGGTCCATTCCAGTGCTGGCCACATACACTCCCGCTTCTGGCAGACTGGGTGCCCAAGCAGGGTCCAGGGGGCGAGTCTGGGGTCCAATATTGAGCAGAATGAGGAAATGGACACATCCCCATGAGCGCAGGAAGGCCAGAATGGGAGGGGGTGGAGGGGCGGTAGAGTTGGAGGAGTTGGCGTTGTGGAAAGGCAGGAAGCTGAATGTGCCGAACAGTAGGGCCTCTTCCCTGGCCCTAGAGTGACTGAGGGAGGTGAACAATGCGTGGGCAACATGTCGCCTCTTCTTTGTGTCCTGGGGTGAGGAGCAGCAGTCCTACAGTCATATGTACCATCATACAACATAATAAAACAAGGCAGGGTACTCACCAAGGTTTCTGATTCAGGGTTACTGCCCTCTCTGAGAATTGTAGCATGGTTTAGAGCCAGATCCTGTGAAGAATGAAAGGTGCATAGGAAAATTATGCATCTCGTTTTGATTTTTTACTTTTTGGGCCATACCATAATACAATACTATAAGCATGTATTGGCAAGACTATACAGTGCAATGCCAATAAAGTTATACACTGTTAAATTTAGTCAGACAATCAGTTCTAAACATGCCTCTTTCTGATCAATGTCTGGGTCATCCTCTACTGCAGGAGACCCAGGCAGTGTCATCAAAAGCACCAGCAGTAGTTTCTTTAACTTCTCAGATGCTTTTCCTCCAACCTGCACACACAGATCCGCATTACCAAACATGAACTTACAACTGACACCGTTAAAGAAAAAGCCCTCATCTACCATCCAGCTGGTCCATACTCCACTGTTATCTGCTCTGTACAGATGGCTCTCGATGGCAGAGGAGACTTCATGTCCAGACAGAAGGTGAGGTGACACGGGCAGGATTGATTTAATGACCACGTCCACCAGTGTAGTGTTTAGAGTGCCAAGGGGGGGCAGATTGTCTCGTCTCTGTTTGACTAAAATGATGCTGTAATGGCACAATTATTGCAAAGCCTTTTTAAACATTTCAACGTAATTTGCATTTTTATTTTTATCTTACTGCTCATCCTCAGAGTTAAATTCTTGTAGAATAGCTCTCCACTCCAGTAGAGTCTGAAATGTAAAAGCTTTTGGTGAAGATAGTTCTGCCTTTCTAAACACTGGCATACAGGAAAATTATACCTTTTCTGAAAATGCTTCATCAGTGTCACAGATAGTAAACCCTGCTACTCCTTGAGCCAACCAGAACCGGAGTGCATCCTTTGGTTTAATTAAAAAAAAACACACACACACACAAATGAATGAATGTACATTTTATAAATATATATATAAAAACCGTGATATTAACTGAAGTGTTTGACTCCTCTGTGTCCTTTCTTCCTATCCGGGGTCCCAGCAGTTCCACATCACAAAAGTCCAACACGACCTTTAGATCTGACAGAGGAAACCAGTCAATACAAAAACACAACCATGTAGACAAACGCTGGTACCTGCTTTGTTGCTTTGCTGAAGGATGTGCTGAATCACAGGCAACGTGGCTGTGCCTTTGGCTGTGGCAGAAATGTTCACAGGAGAAGCTTCTGTCCTAAACAGCCCCTCCAAGATGAGTGCCCCTACACCCAGAGACCTGAGGTAGGACAACTCCTCATTCAAGGCTACAAACAGAGAAGAGACATTATCTAGGCCAGTTAATCACCATCAGCACCAAAAAGAAAAGGTCATACAGTCTTCAGTCAGTATTAGTGTTGATGTTTAATCATATACAGAAGCCAGACCATCATAAACAATATTCTCTATTTTGCCTATAATTATTCTATAGAATGTGAAAAGATGTTTAGGCAAATTCAAGATTCTCTGACAAAGTTAAAGTAAAATGTAAGTGGGCATCCCTGTTTCACTGGATTGCTCTTACTCCATGCTAACCACATGTTTTGTCTTTTTCTGGTGTTTTTTCTGGTAGATTTACCTGCTTCATGTAACTCATTCCTGGTTTAGCAGGGTTGATTCATTTATTTTTTTAATGGTATAACCAAAGACAATGTACAATACACAAACAAAAATATATAGATATAAAAACTATATAAAATAATAAAAATAGACATATTTGACAAAATAATGACTACAAAAAGTTTATTAGTAGGCTAGATTTGATGTGAGAATCTTGTCATATATTGACAAATATGAATATCTTGAATTCTCGATAATAATACGCCATTATGGCAATCCAACAAATCCTTGCTAAAACTTGCCTTTAATAAAATAAAAAAAAAAAAAAAAATGTCACTTTTTGTTTAATAAACATATCTATCTCCATGGAGACAACAGGTGACACAGAAAGTCAGCTTTGAGGTCAGATCTGTGGAGAGGTGAGTAAGAAACACCTGTGATTGAATAGTAGATAAGATATCAATGCTATACTTTTATTTATATTATGTATTTAAACATGTTATGTATTAAAAAAAAAAAAAAAAAAAAAAAAAAAAAGCTTTAATAGGGATGTAGACAGCAGTGGGTCGTGGGCTGTGCTTTACACTTCCTCACTGTAATGACTTCATGATGACCTGATGTTTGTTATGCTCTGATCTCACCATTGAGGTTCCCAGATCGCTCCAATGTAGCATCAGGCTCCAGGCGTGTCTGGAGTTGGTAGAACAGGGTCTTCTGCCACCATTTGAGCGGCTGGGCCACGGGTTTGGGCGTCATCACGAGGATGGCGATGGCCGTGACCAGTAATGCCATCCAGGAGAGCCAGAACAGCAACACCAGGTAAAAGCGGAACTTTCTCCACCCGGGGCCTCCCGCTGCACCTTCCAGCTGCTCCCTGGACAGAGGCCGCCAGTCCTGACGCGATTCCGGCTCATGCTCCGGGATGAGCAGCGGTGCCGCCTCGGTGCCACCCACACTGCTCGAAAACCCGGGACTGGACACACTGCCATAGCCCGGGCCACCGGCGTTCAGAGTCATCCTGTTGTAGTGAAGTGACACATGGAGCAACACACTGAGCGACTAAGCCCATGTTAAAACATGCAATCACTTTATTTTGACATGTTTGTTTGGGCTGTTTCAGTGAACAGTGAAGTGTCCATGCTTAGTTTGAGGCACAGATGAGGCCTCGGGACGCACCGTGTGCAGATTATCAGATGTTCTCCACTTTCAGGTGCGGCTGTTGCCCCTGTGCCCCTGCGCACGCACCCGGGAACAGCTGCAGGAACTTAACTCAAATAGTGTCCAAACAACTAACATTTACTGACTAAATTTCAACACATACTCACTCTATATGTTGTGTTCCTTCTGGTTTGTCTCTACGTTTCTTGTCTGTCCAGATGAAAATGGCTGTAGCTGAATATCCCACTCAGGCTGTGAGGAGCAGAGGGGCCCTAGTGTCCTATAAAACCTCTGCAGACTCACTTCATACAGAGGTGCCGATCTTACACACCCTTACTGCAC
>KN499476.1:0-14251 GCA_000787155.1 Scartelaos histophorus | reverse complement strand
CACTTCATGCACATGGAGCTTATTCTATTGCTTGAAATTAATAGATTTATTGATGTTTGTAGTCTTTATAAACCATTATTAGTGTTGAGTACAAATCATCTTGAAAAGTACATACTACAGACTTTGTGAGTTCCTCTTCCCTGCACTGGGCCTGGTTAAACAGCATATTTATTTGACACCCCTGATCTTTTGCAATATTTATCAAGCATAATGCAATTTTTAATATACGAAAATTCTGTATTATCTTAAAAAAAAAAACAATATTAGTAGGGCTATTCATTTGCATCAAGGCATATGTATGACCTTACATACGGACACTAAAACACCATTTTGATCAGATTCAATGAGGCTAATTCTTGGAAACATTCTGGCCCTGTGTATTTTTTACTTGTGCGGCCTCTCACAGGCTGTTGCCTATTGTCGGCCTCCCCCTGGCTCTCTTCCCCCCCATATTCTACAGTGCTTCAGTCTTTCTCTAACATGCCAATGCGAATCTTGTCACCTTTCCTCTGTGGAAATCAACTAATTACTTGGTCATACTCACGTTGCATTCACACAGGACATACACGTGAGCTGTGGGTGCATGTGCAGTCTGCAGTCACACACAATAGGCTCTTCTAATTGTGTTTTATTATTGCCATAACATTATATTAACAAACTTCAGTTTTATTAAGAACAGTTGCAGCTTTATGCGTATTATTTATCTGGCATCACCGATCAAATCAAAGCCAGTACCGTAGTTCTCCATGACGCACACTACGCACAGCGCGCAGGGTACCAAGCGTTTGTGGGAGCTACGTCCCCACACCGTGTGCAGTGCACCCACATGATCAGATACGGCTCTGACCAAAGATTTATCTTGAGTCCTCTTCTGATCCCTCCACATCCTAAAAATCAGTAAATCAGTCAGTCAAATTAGGCCTCTGTACATGTGTTAAACGTTTGTTCATAAAATGTGTATTGGCTTACCATTGGTTCCTGGCTTCTGCCACTCACAATGTGTTTCTGATAGGCTGAGATAATACAGTCACGTCTACGGGCAAAAGAAAAGGAATTAATTAGTTTTTTGGTTTTAGAAATCTTGGGCTTGTAGATTAGGGATTTACACATACTTGCTTGTAATTCCGCCCCCTGGTGGAAGCTCTGGTATTTCCTCTGTAGCCAAGATTTTGATTACGTACAGCAGATCTGGATCTTCATCTTTGGATCTCATCATTTGTATTATTTCTGTTAAGGTGCAGAAAAAAGCAAGGATTAAAATATAGGGTTTTTAACACTAACACTATTATATAATAGACTGAATGTTGTGTTCTTAAAAGCAATACAACACCTTCCACTTTCATATCAATGTGTTGCTCCAGCTCGGCCTCTCGCTGCAGTGCATCCTGGGACAGCTGGGGAGCTCCAGGGAAGCACACAATGATGATGCTCATGTTATCCAGACTGCCCTGCAGGGGGACACAAGGCAGACAACGCAATATGGACTTTTCCTTATATATTAGGATTATATGGGGATTATATGTTTAACTATAAAAAGATCTAATTCTAATAAATGTATTTTATATTCATATCATTTGTAAATTGATAGTGTAGCCTGCAGTGACAATGAAGTTCAGAGTATCCCTTTGTTTTGACCAGGACTCAAATTTAATCTTAATCCAGCCTATGTGTACATAGATCTCCGGTGTTGCCTAAGACATCTATTTATAGGCAGCCTGTAGGTGTGTAAGGGTTCAGATGGTACTAACAGGCATTATCTTCTTATGTAATGACCTTACAGTAATTCCTACTCACAGAGATGGTTCTCAGTCTCACCTGTTTGTCCTGTCCCAGTGCTTTGTAAAGAAAACCAATTCATGAATCTGCTTTGAAACACTATTCTACAAGCATGCACATTCATATAATTGTAATATAGCTGGCAAATATGCCTTTGGGGTGTATATGACAGCGTTCTATATAATATATATACAGATTTTATTTTACCTTGTAAAGGCAGAGGTCTATGACCTGAGCACAGATCTCTCTTAGGTCATCACAAACTTTCAGACGACTGCGCACAAAGGCACAAAGTTCCTCATTTCCAATAGCATCCCAGACACCATCACAGGCTAAAATCAAGAATTCGTCTTCAGGCGCCCTCTCCATCTCATAGATCTCAGGCTCAGGTGAGACCAGCTGCTCTGTCTGAGGTCTCCAGTCCACCTCTTTAAAGTCAAAGTCTCCCAGAGCTCTGGACACAGCCAAAGAGCCGTTGACCCTCTGCAGTGTCACTGAGCCCCCTGCGTTTTGGATGCGCTCCTTCTCCCTGGGGTTAAATGGCTTGTGGTCCTCTGTGTAGAAGACCACTTGGCCATCACGACACAGAAGGGTTCTTGAGTCTCCACAGTTGATAAAATAAATATATTCAGGGGAAAGCAAGACTGCTGCTGCAGTGGATCCACTTCGATCCCAAGTATCCTGGCGGGCCAACTTGTGCATGTGTCGATCAATGTCCAGAAAACCCTTTCGGATCCCCTCTTTTACCTGGTCAGGGTCTTCCATAGCCTTAATCCCACCTAAACAAGTGTGAGATCAGAACACATCAATATAGTGACTTTGATTTGAACACATTTTGGGCATGCAAAAACATTTACATGGCCATTTCCTCAAGAAACTGCAATAGTATTTAACTGAAAAAAAAAATAATGTAACAGTACCTGTTGCAATCATGCGGTCCAGCAGGTGCTTGGAGCAGTACTGTGCAACAGTGGTGCCTGCATGTCCATCAAAGACGGCAAAGTATCCCCAGTGTTTGAGCTCCCCGCTGAGCTGTGGCATACAGGAGTGTGCGTCCTCCATCTGTGCTCTCCAGCCCTGCATACTGGCCACTGCATAGTTGAGACCAGACTGGGAGCTCCCTTCAGACACATGCTTCTCCAGAATGGGGTGGTCCAAGTATGGGCTGGGATAGCAATCGTCCTCATCCAGACTGTCTTCCTCATCAGACCCTCTCTCTCTGGACCCTCCTTTGAAGAAAAAGGTGACCATCTTCTCTGTCTCTTTGACCAGCTGTCTGAGGAAGGAGGGGACCTCAACATTGCTGGCTCTTCTGGCTGTTCTCATGACTCCACGGAGCCTGTGCTCAAGTCTCCGACTCGACCTGGCAGTTCCCCGTTTCCTCCGGATGCCCCTCCTCCGGTGTTGAGTTTTCCTCAGCAGGTCCAGTGCAACAGCTTATCTCTGACACTCCTATCAGGTGATAAACAAATTGATTCAAAATGTATCAAAATTTTCTGTTCACAGTTCAAATATATTGTTCTTTCTTTGGCTTTCCATCCTGTCTTCACTCACAGAGTGTTCTCCAGACTGTAACTGTGAGGATAGTGTCTATTGGTCCATCTATTTTTGATCATATGTACTTAAGTGTTGGCTCCTCCCTGTTCCCCACATCACTAATGTAGTCTAATAATCACCTGGCCTTACAGCCATTTGACCTTTGTCTAAGCACATGCATGGATTAAGCTCAGTTTATTTTACACACACTGTAAATGGTTCTCTGAAACAGTATCCACTGTGTTGAATGTGATAATGAATTCTTCCAAAGTGTTTAGAAAACCTTTATACTTAATTACATTGCCATTGTATTTTACAAAGTATTTTTTATTGTAACTATTGTAACATGTATTGTTTTATGGTATAGGCCTTCCTATAGTATAAGGTAGAACATGATAGGATACTATTTGATTCAGCTATAATTTTACATGTTCTATACAGAACTTAAGACTTTGGCAGGTTGGAGTTGTTGTAATCCTGTTAGGTCTAGGTATTTAAGGCTCGTAACCTGGTTTACTTTGGAACTGGATGGTTTAATATTGTTAAGTTGTAGCCCTATACTTCTCCTTAGCTACCTACGAGTAGACTAAACCTATTATCAGCTGCTCTTCTCTAGAAGGTATACCGGGTACCTGTTTGTTTACCTCACTCAACAAATCCAGTTAAGTCCATAAATGCCAAAAGGATGACACAGGAACACTGACTTGGCATGACTTGGTTTACCTTGGGACACACTAGTAGTCACATAAGAAATGTTATATTCTACATAAGGCAGTATTCAGCGTAGCTATAATATATCCACTGTTGGACATTTCAACAAATCCATGTTAAATTATCCTATTTTATGTATGGCTGTTTTTTCACAATGTCTAGTTGGTATTGACCATTGTATTTCCATCTTCACTAATGACTTTCTTGCCTACTGTCTTTGCCTGCAAATGTGCTGTGCATTATTAATAACGTCAAGCTTTTAAAGCCTATCTCTTTAAGATCCTTAGATGAAGTCACACAGTAAGGGGCAGAGCATGTGAGTGTACAGGCTTCAGATTGGCTGTGAAGGGAACATGACAACACCCTCACTTTCCTCTCTGCTGCTGTTCACCTTGTGCTGCAGCGTCCACTACTGGGGCTTCATGAGCAGATGCAGGCAGAGTGGATGGAGGAGCGGTGGTGAGTAAGGAAGGGAGGGGCACTCGGATGACAGAGTGGGAAGCAGGAGGGAGCACAGAGGCGCAGGAAGACTACAGCCTGTCCACTGGATGTGAAAGCAGCAGAGCAAAGTGCAGTAGTAGGGGGGCTTCCAGACTGCGTGGGCCCAGCAATGCCTTGATGGAGCATGGGCCAGGTTTTAGGATTCTCCCATTGCCGTGAGTTTGCTCCATTTCTCTCACAGTAGTCACAGTGTTGAGTTATCCCACCTCAGCATCTTTCCTGCTAACTGCTCAGAGCGGTGTGTGTTAGCTCACCCCCCATGATTCCCTCCTGCCTCTATTATAAGCCTGAGTCTCATCTTAATGAATGAAGAAAGAGATATATTTGGTTTCCCATCATCATGTGCATCTATATTTGTCATTGTTTACTTTCCTGGTCTGTATATATAATATCATAGCATATTGCATGTGCCAACAAATTCTATATTTCTAATTTCTGTTATTTCTTTACTAACAGGTTATATTGAACATAGTGTGTATTTTTAGTCAGTGCTACAGAACTTTTATTATTGACCTAAATGTTTCTGTCTTGCAAAAGCAGCATGCTGCATGTAATCCTAATTGGTACTGGTAGCTTTTAGGCTATCTGCTTTCGAAGGCCTTGTTGTTGCTATTTGTTCTATCCTTAAATCACCTTTTGTCACAACCAGTGTTTTATAACTTGAAGCTAATGATACATTGAATGATATAGTTAAGATAAATGCATGTTTTCATGTGTTCCAGAGGAGTATGGCTCAGTGGCTTCAACACCAGACTCGACCCCTCCATGCACTGATGGTACGTCCTAACAATACCTCTGCCGGCACATGGCCAACACTTACTGTGTCTACAGCTCTAATCCACAGGTCCAAACTGTGTTTTTTTATTTTTATTATTTTTTTATCACAGTTTCCCTTGAATAGGATCCATTTTTAGATTCAAGCATTTGATGGTAGAATCTGTTACCATGAGCTAAGATATTTAAATGTTTATTCAGATTTAATTATCTTATTATTTTTTTAAACTTTTAATTCTTGACTTGTCATGCAGGTGGGAATGAGGAGTCTGAACTGTGCGAGCTGCAGACTGCCCGTGAATGGTCAGATGATGATGACGGAGCAGATGGTGATGATGAAGATGGGTTGGCTTCTTCTCCATCCCTTTGGGGTACCCCTCGCCAACATTCGTATGAGCTAACATTCTCCTACATCGCTATCGCTGAGCCTGAGGCTGTGGGGGCATCGCGACATTTGAGAGAGAGGCGCAGGGGGGGCTCCAGGAGCAGTCGCACTGCTTTGTTTCGCACTGACACATTGGAAACCCTGTTGGACTCCCCTGATGTGGAGTGGGACCCCCAAGCCTTTCTCACACAGGAGGGACAGGAGGCAGCAGCAGAGCGCAGCGAGCAGCAGACATGGCCATCTACAGCCCATACAGAATGGACAAACCTTGAAGGAGAAAACTTTGGACAAATGAGTGCAACTCCACTTCCTCAGTGCCAAGAACCTCAGGAGAGAGATACAGGGTTTCAAAGGGATGAGACTCCAAGCAGTTTCACTGTGCAAACTTCAACTCCCTCCCAGTCCAGCTCACACACTCTTCAGTGTAAGTTCTTTTCACACTGGTGATTAAAATTCTGGTGACCAACACTCTGGAATTTGCAAAAAGAATCTGATTGACATGTTCATTTTGTAGTGAAACCATATTGCAAGCTTGTTAGGTTGCAACAATTATGTTTTATCCGATAAAGATAAAAGTGCACGTGCAGAAAAAGTGATATCCTGATTATAGTGTAGTTTTGTTTTCTTGCAGCAACGTCATTGTCCCCTGAGCCTGCTTCCCCTGTCTCCAGGGAAACCATTTCAGTGAAGCTGCTCACATCTGTGGCACCTCGAGGGACACTGCCTGGAGACTTTACATCTTCATCTGTGGCTGCTACAGGACTCAACACTCAGGAACAGCTGGTCAGCGAGCACTGGTTCTCCGCACTGAACCTAGCAGAGGCTGATACAGTGTGGACTCACGTATGGACTCACATAGCAGGTATAACACTGTACTGTGTCTTTAAACCCCATTTAGCCCATTGTTCTTGGCTTTGTGCAGGCTTTCAATGAGACTGGTAATCAATACTGAAAATATCAGATTTCCCTTTGAGCACATCTTAAACACAGGAAACACATACACACACGACCTGCCTGCTTTAGGATTTATTGTTCTTCTGACCCCCCAACACCCCCCATGCACCCACCACCCTCAAGAATGCCTGGCTAATTATGGATGAAGTATTTCTGGTGTTGGGTGACTTTGGGTTATGCACTTTTACATTGTAAAGGATGCCTATATCGATCTTTTGAGGGTGACTTGTGTCTCAGTTGACAAGAGTGTTTTAAGTGGACCATAGTTTGAGTATTTGCCTGGACAAGGAGGAGGGATCATGAAACCTTGCTGATGATGAATGAATGACAGAGTATAAAGTGTCCAGAATAAATGGCACACATTGGAGAATTATATTACATTTAGTTTATGATTTATAGTTGTGTACAATATGCATCAAAGACCTGTCCAACTTTCATCCATCCACCTTCTTTCGCTTATCTGGGGCCGGCTAAGCAGGGTCTCACAGACTTCCTTCACCCCGGCCACTTCCTCTAGCTCCTCTGGGGGGTCCCCGAGGCGTTCCCAGACCAGCCGGGAGACGTAGTCCATCCAGCATGGGTCTTCCCTGGGGCCTCCTGCCGGTGGAACATGCCCGGAACACCTTCTGAGGGCGGCACCCAGGAGGCATCCGGACCAGCTGCCCGAGCCACCTCAGCTGACTCCTCTCGATGTGAAGGAGCAGCAGCTCTACTCCGAGCTCCTCCCGTGTGACTGAGCTCCTCACCCTATCTCTAAGGGAGCGCCCAGCCACCCTGCGGAGGAAACTCATTCCGACCGTTTGTATCCACGATCTCGTCCTTTCGGTCACTACCCAGAGCTCATGACCATAGGGGAGAGTAGGAACATAGACTGACCGGTAAATTGAGAGCTTTGCCTTACGGCTCAACTCCCTCTTCACCACAACTGTCCGATACAGCGACCGCATCACTGCCGGCGCTGCAGCGATCCACCTGTCAATCTCACCCTCTGTCCTCCCTTCACTCATGAACAAGAGCCTAGATACTTGAACTCCTCCACTTGAGGCAGGGACTCCCCACCCACCCAGAGAGGGCAAGCCACCTGTTTCCGGTCGAGAACCATGGCCTCAGATTTGGAAGATCCTCATCCCAGCCGCTTCACACTCGGCCAGAAAACTCCCCAGTGCTGCAGGTCCTGGTTCGAAGAAGCCAACAGGACAACATCATTCACAAACAGCAGAGATATGATCCTGAGGTCCCCAAACTGGACCCCCTCGGGCCCCTACTCCACAAACACTATGAACAAGACCGGTGACAAAGGGCAGCCCTGGCTAAGGCCAACATGCACTGGGAACAGGTCTGACTTACTGCCGGCAATGTGAACACAGCTTCTGCTCTGGTCGTACAGGGACTGGACAGCCCTTAGCAAAGGACCCTGGACCTCGTACTCCCAGAGCACCCCCCACAGGACACCACAAGGACACCAACTTTCATGTATACATATTTATTATGGCTGTATTATAATGAACAATAATAGAAGCAATTAAAAAAGGAAAGTGTATTTATAAAGAAAGCTCCCAGTCAAATTCATCCAGACATTTCAATTGTAAAGCACCAAGAGATTTTATTCAATGACATAATGGAACCAAACAGGCAGTCGTCATATTTCATTATACAGAAATAGACATAAATGTGAAGACATTTTTTCAATTTGATAAAAAAACACCACAACATTTATCATCATATTTACTTTATAACACATGTGTTTTATTATTATTATTGTCAATAGGACTCCTAATCTTAAGAAAATATGACTTTTTAGAGGGGGTGGGTGGTGGCATAGATGAGATTATTTTGGGCTGTCAGGCCTTTGGATTGCTGAGCGAGCAGGGGGAAGCCAAAAACAGCTCAGAAGGACCAGTGGAGTTCAGACAGTGGGACAGACAGTGACAGTGGGCGTAAAGGGGAACACTGGAGCAACAGTCAAAATGGCCAGTAAAGGTGAGATTATACATATGTGCTTTGCTGCAGAGCAAATATTTGTTCAGTTAAATGGCATAGCACGTTATAAAAGAAAGCAGGTTGAACTATGTAAAAGGGCAATTGTCTGTGAATGCAGTCTGTTTTTTTTCTGTTACCGCTTTTTACCATTTTACAAGTAAAGTCTGGAGGGGCAGTATATTGTGTTCATTTAATGAGATGTGTGCTTTTGTAGCCTGAATCTGTGGGCCTGAATTACCAATGGGCTGGACTTTGGAGTGTTTCTTGTTCACACAGAACATTTGGCATTTCACTGTAGTACTATATGTGCTCAGAATGTCCTCTGCCCAGACGTCATTAATGAAGAAATGATACCAATATTGGCACATTAAAAATGTAATTTGATCTTGATTATGTTTAATTTGTGTAACAAAATCACTTTATTGCTCTGTTTGAAGTTGCACATCTGAGAGTCCATATATAGTTTGTTAAATGAGGTTCAAGTAGATGTTTCTGAGTCATTATACTTCATTAGGTCCATAAATTTGAGTACATACTGTGAGTATAAGACAGATTCCTGAGTGCAGTTGTTTTAGATGATTGTTGTCAATGTGTAATCTTGAGGTAGTGTCCTTTATGTTTAAAATTGGGGTTATATTGAAGTACTTGTGACCTTGAATAAGACGGTGCAAAGGTCACAACAGTTTTCAGTGATCCACTCATATGAGATTGTTTGTACATGGAGCTCTGAACCAGCTATAGATACTGAGTTTTTATGTTCTGTGCTCTTTAGTTGCTTTTCCATTTGCACATATATTTTGGGTATTTCTTTTGTATTTTGTAATAATGGAGGACTGGACTGCCTACATGATGGGTGGACCACTGCTACAAAATAAATATATTTTAAATTCACTGAAGTAATTCAGCAGCTTAAAGCATGCAGAAGCTTTCTTTTTCTTTGTCACTGTATGGCATATCATGGTTTCCATAGCAGCTGTTACTGTATGCTATAGAAAAGGCAAAGGGGTGTGGCGCGCAGTCTGACGTGTGTCAGCAGGTGCAGTAAAAGGCTGCATTTAAATTCTGTTTGACTGGTTGCTTCTCCCCCTCATCTGGGGTCTATATTTAGCTCCAGTCTGGGCCTGACGTGTTCATGGAGCTGTGATGGAGACTGGAGACCCACTCTTCACCTCTCTAACCCTCAACCACTTCCTGTGTCCCTTTACTCTGAAAATCTGAATTTTATTGAGTTGTATAATATTAAGTCAGATGACAATTAATAAAATTTATTTTATATGTACTTAAAAACATTGTATGTGTCCTGTTCAGATTTACCATTTGTGACAGAACATTTCTTATGTTCAGTTTTACATAGTCACAATAAATGACTTCAGTTATTGTGTTATGTTCCTGCAGCGGTGGACCTGATCTACTGGAAGGACACGGAGCGGTCAGGCATGGTGCTGACCGGGATAGTGGTGGGCCTGCTGTCACTGTTTCAGCTCAGTATCATCTCTGTGCTGGCCACTGTCTCTTTGGCTGTCATGTGCTTCACTATCTCTGTGAGAATCTACTACCAGGTCCTCTACATCCTCAACTGGGGAGATGGTGTGCACCCCTTTAAGTAAGACACTATATTGGCCTCCAAAGTCCTAACTCATTAATTCTTGCCATGTTGTATGTGATTAATTTTGCTGTATGACCCTGTCTTAGGTCTTACCTGGATTTGGACATCAGTTTGAGTGGAGAGCTGGCTGATAAGTACATGCAAAAAGCCATTGTAACAGTTCTGTCAGTTGTCGATGCCCTGAAGAGACTATTTTTTGTGGGAAACCTTTTTAATTCCCTCAAAGTAAGTAAAAAATGTGTCTATTATAATAATTTATTTGGTGTTGTTAATGCTCATAATTAGAACCATATAATGAGAACCAATCAGAATGCCATTATACCAAAATAGAGTTTAGTTAGCTGGCTAGCTTTAAGTAATCATTCAAGATTTGTAGTATTTTTGTATGTAAGAGCACTCCAGGCAACACTTTTCCAACACACCATTGCAAAAATCAGAAAAAATACGACTTTTTCTTTACAAGTAAATCTGATGATGCTGTAACTTAATGCAATACGTCCAAACTTACTATTTCATCTGATGGTGGTACTACAAGTAATTATTCAGCATAGTTACCACATTTACAGTGCACATACAGCCTGTGTGCATTGGCCCCTGTAGATCCTTGTGGTGTCAACCCTGACCTGGCCGGTATGTAACACACAGCAGTCTGAGCAGAGCCCCTGGAATCTGACGCAGGGGTGTCCCATGTCAGAACAGTACGCACCCTGCCCCCTCTGTGACAGTGGGGTAAAAGGGGAAACACTCAGGCCCATAATGGCAGTCGCATCAACGTAGCTCAGTGTGGATGAGGGTTCTCACTAAATGTCTACATGTCTAAATATAATTTTACTGTAACAAAAATAAACAACATACTGTATTTCAGTGTGAGGTTGTAATAATTAATGCTCTGGTTTGGTATTTTAATAGTTCCTGTTTCTACTCTACCTTGTGACATTTGTGGGAAAATTGTTCAATGGCCTTACTCTCCTCATCATTGGTGAGTATTTGTTATTGATAGCAGAAAAGGATTTGTAATTTTTAAAAAATAATAAGTAACTTCATTCATTTTTAATCTTTTGTCTCACTTTAATTTTTCAGGTGTCATTGCTCTGTTTTCATTGCCTTTGTTCTATCAGAGACACCAGGTTACACCTTTATTTATTAATCATGATTTTTATTTTTGTTATTACTCATAAATACATTAACACATCTTTTTTTGTTGTATAGGTGCCGGTTGACAGTGTTGTTGCTAAAATTCAGGGTCATTATGACAACATCACGGACATGTGAGTACAGTGCCATTTGTAGGATTTAATTCTTAAATATCTTTTCACACAACAATAATGTCAAAACTAATTAAGATCTACATGCAATTTGTTAAAGTAATTAATGATGAAAAGTGTGAGTTATTTTGGGTGCCTCCTGACTAGAGCATTTTCTCTTTAGTCTGCTGAGACTTGCCCACGGGGGCTCTCCACCCCCTGATCAAACACCAGGTGGTGCTAAAGCCAACGGCCACTAACCAAGAGGGGGACACGAAACCACAGAACCCAGAGGAGCTGCAGACTGTCACTCAGAGGTCTTAACAGCAGTCTGTGCTTGAGCTCCAGAGACATGGACAGGAACAAAAGACGACACTCACCAGGATCACGCATGGTGTTTCATAACCTGAACCGGTATTAGGGTTAGAAGTGAGACTGAGTATGGTGAAATAGATGTGTATGGACACTGAATGAGACAGTTTTTCACGTCAGAGATGATGGACTGATGGATTGTTTTTAAAAATGTCTTATTGACAGCTTTCATCCAAATTGACTAAAACAAGACCGGATTGGAAGGTGTGTGACTTCCAGTAGCTACTGTGTTCCACCAACAATCAGTGGTTCATTTGAAGACAGGGGTTGTCATAATTCACTTAAGAATTATCAGGATGCATGTGTCTAAGTGGCCGCTCATGTGCAATATGATCACTGTATTTTTCATCTTCATGACAGTTTAACTTTGTGTGTTTGTTTGTTTGTGTGTGTGTGTGTGTGTGTGTGTGTGTGTGTGTGTGTGTGTGTGTGTGTGCGCGTGTGTGTCTGTGTCATAGACTTTATATACAGTCTATGGTGTGTATGTAATGTATGAATTTGAGCCTATTGAGTTGACGCTATCATCCAAATTCTGTCCTAAACAGTTTGAGTTCATCTTCACATCACAGCCCAAAAGAGCTCTGTATGGTGGACGCTACAATGTTCTAGTCTAATAATAATAATATACCGAGCTCTGTTGGGTCATCATAACATATCCAAGCCGAAGGAAAAACATGAAGGATCATTGGAGTTAAGTGTGGACGGTGCCTTTCTAACTGTGGGTCTTATTGCATGGATCACAATATCTAACACCAACCCCTGACCATGAAACTCTTAACTGTGTACTCTACCATGGCATCAGTGTATTAGCAGGTATGTTACATAATAGTAGTTAAAATGACTCTATGAATAATAAAATTGTTTTAGGATACTAAATGATTTCACTTTGCCTTTAGTGTCTGCTTATGAGATGAATCTATGCCTTATATTTATTATGAACCAGTGTATGACATGACTGTCAGGATTGTGTATTTTAATAATTTTACTAGCTTTAAATATCCTTCATCTGTTTAAATCTACATATTGATTCAATGCGTTGACTAGGCTAAAGCAATAGGATCAAGAAGGATATCCTATTCTTTATAGTCTTTCTTTATTTGTTTTGGTTTTCAGGGGGGAAATTTAGCTAAATGAATCACATTTCACATTACTTTTTATTTGTGTAATTCAACAAATTTTCAATGAAACAATAAATTGTTAAAAACGACACATGCATTCGTATATATCATTATTTTCTAAATGCATTTATTTAGCATTCTTGTGCTCATTCAACACAAGGGGGCGACAAAAGATTTAGCAAAGTGGGTTTTCCCGAAACCACAGTCTGTGTATTTACAGCTGTTCTCAGATCAGCTCCAACCAGGGCCGGCCCTAGGCACGGCCCGACAGGGCGGCCGCCCGGTGTAAAGAAATCCTCTATTCCTCTACCTAAAGTCAGTCATACAGAGAGCGGGGGAAAGGATTTATTTGGTCCCGGAGTGGAGGGGGTGGGCGCCCGGGGAGTAAATCAGTGCAGGACCGTCACTGGCTACAACTACATAATAATATAAAATATTTTACTAACACTGTCAAAGCTGCCATCAAAGTACATTATTTCACTGTATTTAACAAATATACGCAGCTGATTGAGAATTTCAGTGAGCTATGCCAGGTTGGTTTGAAGTAGGTGTCACGGGAGGAGAAAATGTTCATGGTTGGTCCTTATTGAACAGGACTGAGCCTCAAGCCTGCTCATTTTACCATGGTCCTTAAACCCTGGCCATTATTTAATTATGGCTCCAAGGTCACCAACCTGGACAATATTATGACGGGATAAGGGTGGCTAAACCATAGTCTATCTCCACTTGAGGAGGTGAGTGTTGAAGTGGGCGGTATTAGTCAAATGTGTGCGCTCTGCAGACCCGCCCTCTCCACAGTTACACAGGGCTCCAGCCTGTGCGTAAAACTTCACTTCAGAACAGCGCGTCAGTCACTGGCGACGGCTGCGGTCAGATCGCGAGAAGCGGACGGGAGCGCGCATGGGACTGGTCTGAATGTCGCCTCGGTTCAGTATGGATTACTCAAAGACCATGGCTCCCCCGGTACCTCCGCACAAACCCAAACCTGTGCGCCCGGGACAGCCGCACGAGAAGCTGCTCAAGTGCGTCCTCCTGGGAGACGGAGCGGTGGGAAAAACGAGTCTGGTGGTCAGCTACACCACCAATGGATATCCCACCAAATATGTGCCCACAGCGTTTGATGACTTCTCTGGTAAGATTCTCTGGTATATTGCCTCATTCTGCACCTTGGAGTGGCATGGACTGACATGGAGTGGCATGGAGTTTAAAAAAAAAGTATAACTATAAAAGTTATTTAGACGTGGATAATATGTTTTTTCTATAGGCTATATTTTTTGCAAAGGGCAAATGGGCT
>KN499472.1:19439-39197 GCA_000787155.1 Scartelaos histophorus | reverse complement strand
TTAATTCCGCTCAACAGCTACTACCGGCTTTTCTGTCATCTCCATTAGTTGTTACTCCACGGACACAAAGACGATCTAAACTTTTTTCGCAGTCATTCCAATGATAATGAAGCGACAGCTGGAGAATTCTATCCTCACGCTTTACGTCTGTGAGCTGAAGAGGAGAAGGGAAGAGTGTCGGAGAAGGAGGAAGAAGACAAACTGAGTCAACAGCGATTAACGACCGGCTTTAAAATCGGAATAAACCACGCACTTACTTCTGAATAATAATTTTCATAACTGTTTACGTGTTTTTTTTAAAAGCGCGGAATTCATTTTTATTCAGAATTAAAGCTCTCATGTAAACGTGGCAATTTAATGACGAAAAAGCGGTGCTATTCGTTGCCGTTCTCCCCCGCCGATATGACGTCCTTTGTAGCACTCTCCCGAGCAAATAAAAGAAAACTTGCATTAGCTCTCGCTCTTTCTTTCGCCCTCCCTTCTTTCTCTCTCTCTACAAGAATCATCCATGCGTGCGGTTGTACTTTCGCTCACAATCCGGCCGCTCGGTGAATTATTCAGCGGTAGACGGTGTGTGGCGGGGGGCGGGGATGGGTGATGAGAGGGTTTAGGAGGGAGGGGGTTTGGGGGATAGTAGCTTTGCCCCGTGGCCATACTCTCTCTAAAAGGGTGACGTCAACCTCTTCTCCTCCTACTTCTTCTTCTTCTTCTTCTTCTGTCCCGTGTGGAGAGGTTGCGTCAGTTCGGTTACGGCGATGAGTTTGCGAGCGGTTTTCACAACTCAGCAACTAGCATGCTAACGTGGTATCTGGTTTATCTACGGTCCATCAATTACCGCGGTGACATAATGTAAAGATTTGTAAATACAGCCAATGTAAGTTTTAAGCTGAAGCCCAAGAGAAAAAATGGAAGAAAAATGGATTCAAACAGCACATTTTCAGGAGCCAGTGATCAATACGAGGTTTGTTTAGGGGTTTGATTTTCAATTTTCTAAAACACTGCACGTTTAATTGAAAAAAAATTATGTTATTCAAGAGACAACTCATTTCGGCTATTGTAGTTCTAGCTAAATACATTCTTTTTGGTCAGTTTGTATTAAAACAAAACTCAGATTAAAGTCTAACTTGAGTAAAAGAGCTTCAGACAGAGCAGTACCTTCAGGTAGCATGACACCCCCTGCATTTCCTGATCACTGGACAACTAAACGCTTTCTAGTGGACTTACTTTGACCTCAAGAGCAACTTGCAATAAATTACAGGTGGAGATGATACTTTTTGCCGGAAATATTCCGCAGTACAATCACAATGCCAAGTTACAGGTCAGCTCTGTGGAGAGGACATCCCATTAAAACTTAAAAGATTCCATTTGAAATACGCCTGTAATTGAATAAATGCAGGATACACACATTTAAAGGAACAGTATATAGCCTGAGCACGTACTTTAAAAAATGTAGTACAATGTAGTAGTATTAAAATTGGTTAGTGAGTAGTAGCTGTGAGTAGAAATAGCATTTTGGGGGACCTAACATTACCGGTCCAATATATTAATTTAGAGTTATTAATTACCCAAACTGTGACTTTGTTCATTTTTTCCATTATATTGATTCATCAGGAAATAAAATGAATCATCGTTCCAAAGCGGACACTGTTTATGTATTTTTGTTTATGAATATGTATTGACCAAGTGGAATATGCAAATGAGTCATGAGGAAAGGAGCAGAATGAGTCACGATCCAAATAAATGAACCCACAGGATATGAAAAGGTGGAATAAATAAAGGTGGGGTCTACATATTTCATTTAATTACTTCAGTTTTGTCAGTTGCCTTGGAGAAACTTTGGACACTTTTTGAAGCTGAGACTGTCTATCCATCTTATTTCCACTCCGGCCTGCTCCGGGGTCCACTTGGAGCCGTCTGGAGAGCCTCATGGGGCTTTCTGAAGTTCAAACCTACTGGAACATTTCCTAAGTAAAGCTAAAGTACAACGGCAACTGTGAAGGGAGTGCTTCTCGCAGTTTCAGAGGTCAACTTAGGGACTACACTAGACAAACGTAGTCCCTAAACGTAGTCCCTTTAGCTGGCTTTGGACGTGGTTCTAAACTTCTAGTATGAGTGCACCTTTAGAATCATCAATCAGCAATTCAACAATTACAACTGGACCTCGGTTGGCTGTGTCCTATCCATAGACTGTAAATATAAATGGAAATTGCAAACCTGTGGGCCGCTACGTTCCGAATAGGAAGTGAATATGGTCACAAGTGGCTCCAGCTGACTTATCTTGAAAAATTGTCGCCCTTCTTTCTGCAACTGCTGCTGTGAGCCTCGTCATTTTGATCATAAAATGTCCAAATTGACCTGCTCTATGTGATCCTAGTGTTTGTATTTTTCTAAGGAAATACTATTCCTTATATGAAACTGGCTCCAAATTCACCCCTAAACCTGCTAGCTTCAATGAGTGTCATTTGACGGGAGCCAAACACTAAAGGCAGAGAATTTGCCTTATTTTGGCTGCGATTTCGGGAAGGCGCGACCAAACATCAGCAACGCTACGGCAACATCCAATAAAACAAGGGCAGGAGTGTCAGGGGCAAAAGAGTGACGGATACAGCGGCGCAAGACACGACCTCAGGAATTAGCGAAAATAAAGACTTTATTACTCGCCTCTTGTAAAGCGGTAAATTCAAAGTGCAGCATCTCATCCGCATTATCCATAGAAATTGTCCTCCGCAAATAACGACATCATATCGACAGCATTATTAATCCAGTTTGAGATGTTTTTTGAAAGTAAAAAAGTGAAAGTAGATCATCACGTGTGTTTGTTCATATCCACACAGCGCACAGGTCAAAGTGAAGCAGATTAGCAATAGTGACTACTTCCCGCGCACTTTTTTGTCAGTCTTTATGCTTTAAAAATCACATATCTGAGTTTGAAACACATTTCACAAATAATAATAACACAGTTTTGACTCGTATCTAAACTAGAAGTACAGAGCTGTGATCTTTTGAACACTTCAGAGTCTCAGAGCGAGTGGTTTTACTGTAGACAGGAAACAGCTGACACAATTTTATATCCTGTGATCCGCAGACATATCCCGTTGCAGTTTTTGCGATAGAAGATTTTAAGTCTCAGAAGATCCTCCTCATGTCTGTGGTGTGCGCTTTTAGTCGCACATTTAAAAGTCGTTTAAGACCAAAAAATCCTGTAGTGTGTAGCGGCGTTAAGGGGGACGTCACAATCCCTTAGTCCACTTCTTTATGCAGTTTATGATCTTAATCTGTGTAGTTTTTCTCATTCTTAGTATATGTACAGACCAGACCTCATGTGAAAGCTCAGAACCTCCAGAATTACTTCCCAGAGCTGCAGAGGCCGCACTAGCACTGATTCATGATTGAGTTTATACAGCTGGCAAAAGCACAAAATGTCTTCTTTAAACATGCATGAATGAAACGAAAATCTATGTCTTTTGCAAACTAAATTATGCTTGGATTAAAAGCTTAAAAAAGACAATTTCAATATCCGTACTCTGCAGCATTAGTGATTGTCATTCACAGCTTGCCGGCTATAAAAAAAAGTATCATCCTTTTTATTTTTATTCCAGTAGGCTGTTATCTATTCAGAGCAGAGGCAGGGAGGGCATCTGAAGGTCAGGCAGGTGCGACAGGTGCGTGCGACGGGGGCTGCATGGTCAAGTACATTCACTCTCCACCCTGACAAGAGATTTCAGCATCACAACTAATCTGAATAACTTGTATTTTTAATAAATGTTCAGAATGATTGCAACAACAGAGTGGAATTTGCAACATCTGTTATAACTAAATAGATGTGTGTTTGAGTAATCTAGTGATCTATCCTAGGCCCTAAAATGCTCAAAATGCTCTGTTCCACCTTGTGATGTCATGAAGCTGTAATTTTCAAGTTAACAGCTGCGTTTTACTTTTTGTTTAGTAGAAATTGGAAATTCCTGGTCTGAAATAATCCAAATGTTTCAGCTGAAGGTGTATAGAGTATAAAAACACAGTGGAGCAATTCCTGTATTACCATAGGACATCACAAGGTGGAACAGGGTGTTTTCTGTTTGAGTTAAACGTGTGAATGAAACAAAACACAACTCTAGGTCTTTTTTGGAGGAGGTAATAACTTTCTGATATGGCTTGTGTAGTATGGGACATAATATAAATTCCATAATACTTCACCTATTGCACTTGTTACTTTTATGTATTTCTCTGTGTTTTTTTCAATTGAAGCAAGTACACGTTCATCTGTTAGAAAACCAATATTACCCTCCAGAGCAGACGGCGCTGATCTGATTCATAATCACACACACTAATTATTCATTTTAATAAACAGTTCAGGCTAATGAACACATCTGTTCTATGAGACGATGTCACAGCTCAGACACACGAGAGCGGCTTCATCAAGAACCATTCACCCCACACACATGCTGTGAAACCCCACTGGTGACGCAGTTAGCATGTGCAGCTCACAGCCAGAAGGTCCCGGGTTGGATTCTTAAACTGCATGAGGCCCGTGCTTCATATGCATGTCAAAATCAACACAATAGGCCAATGTTATAACTAACTGCGCCTTAATGAGCCGTGGTAATGTATGAACAAAGAGTGAAAATGAAAATTGCTTTATTGACCCCTGCACTTCTCGGTTGCCTTTGTGTTGTAGGTTATGGTGCGTTCGTTTATCCATCTGACTCGGAGGACGTTGTCTAGACACGCGCTGACACACCCCTTTTCCTCTGAAGAGCTCAGAGAACTCCAAGCAAAGTTTTCGAGATAGAATCCAAGAAGGTTGTGTCACTTGTATGAACTGTTGTGTTTGGACGTTTAGAAGGTTTAAAGGACTATCTCAGTCACTCGTATTCCTGCAGTACCTTGTTGCGTCGGTATCGCTGCTTATGGGGTTTGGTAGTCGCTGTTTCCCATGTTTTCAGCCCATTTCCTACTAGTTAACGTGTCAAAATAACTGACTATCACACGACACCTACACTTTCACTTCACTTATATACTGAATTATACGATTTGAAGCACACACTTATTTTGGAGCGCCTGGTGCTCGGCCAATGCTAAAGCAACAACAGCTTTCCAGTTAGTGTTCATGTTGGAGTATGGACCATAGACTGTATAAAAAAGTGGACTAAGCGAGTGTGACGTCACCCATAGCGTTTAGCGCCGCTCCAATGAGGCTTGCGATGCTAACGGTTACAGGAGCGAATCTGGAGCCAGGCTCTATGTTATGAATAGGATTTTTTTGACTAACAAAATAGCGGAAAAAAAATTCAGGATCATGTAGAGCGGGTTAATAAGAACATTTTAAGACCAAGATGAAGAGGATCAGTGCAGCAGTTACAGAGAGACGAGTGACAAGATCCTAATGTAAGTCAATGGGAGCCAGAGTCTGAAGGAGCTGGAAGAGCCTCCTGGAGCACTTCCTGTATGGCACGCGGCGGCTAACGCGTTAGCTATGTCCATTCATATATACGGTCTATGGTGTGGACGTGATGTCATATCTGAGATACGAATCGGAGTCGAATAGATAAATGAGCGCAGCATTAGCTCCTTAGCCTCTTGCACAGTCTTCATGGAAAAGTAAACAGTCCCTTGTTCATTCTTCAGTATTAGTATTTCCTCTGGAAGATCTGAAGAATTTTCACATTTGCAGAGAAAACAAACTGTTAATTTCACAAAATCCAATAATCCCTTACAACTGTCCCTTTGCACTTGATACATTTTGCACTTGTTAGATGCTAAAATCCCATGATATGATGTTAAAAACTGAGGTCAAAATGTGGGAATACTACTGTGTCAGTGAGGAATAACTTTGGACCACTGCAAACAAATACACATTTTATAGTTCACATGAGTTAGAAAATAATGGACATGCTCACCTCGCGACCTGCACAAAGATAGGAATCATTTATGGAATTTAAAATCAAAATACTTCATGCAGTTCCTTGAATGAATCCAAACGTATGAATTGAGAACACATGAGTGTAATCCTTTAGTAGTAAACAAATACAGAAGGCTTAAGTCACCCATGTGTGCCAGCTCTTGTGTACATTTGTGGATACACTGTAAGCTAATCTCATTCAGAAGGATTTAGTTTACTGTGGCAATTATTTCATAAGTAGACGCAGAAAATAGAAAAGAAAAAACAAAGTATTCAGACAGTTTAAGATTCATTCTGTATCTTTGTCCTTCACATGTTTGTCACCACAGAGATGTTATTTCTTTGCATTACATGTTTCATTGTATTTTTAAAATTTCAAACTCGATTTCAATCCTAAGAAATAGACTCGATTCAATACACATACCAAAATGCTAATAATACATAATAGAAATAATTCTAGTTATTCAGGAATGTGATTTTTTATATTGATATCTTCCCAAATTAGTATGTAGTTTTGATACTAGTTTTAGTATCAGTTATTATTAGATTTTTGATACTTTTGACAACATTATACAGCATTAAATGTACAAATTTCACATGAATTCAATTGCAGGTGTTCTTATTCAAAAATCCCTCAAAAACATGAACTCTTCTTACTTATTACTCTACTTCCATTGAGACAGACTTTAGGAAGACTTTAAAGGTATTCTATGGAACATTAAAGGCCAACTATGGGTTTTTTTGAGGCAATAAAACCCCAACAATCGTCCTTCAGCTTGGTACTCCTATATTAACATTATTTTCTTTTCTTATTCTGGAGAAGTGTTTTTATGGCACTCGTACTATTAATTGTAGTAGTAATAGTAATGGTAGTAGTAGCTTTTTGCTGTTCATTTTCACTTCAAGTGTCAACTAAGCAAATCCAAAAATAATTGACTTGGAAACCAAAGGGAAACCAACCAGAACTGCTTAAATGAACATTAATACTAAAGGGATTTTAAAAGCAAAATGCTGAAAAACACAATTCACTTTAAACCCTTTTCCGTGATCCAATGTCATTACCTTATAGAGAGAATTATAATTATTCAGTACAATGAGTTTACAAGTATTTTTTTACAACTTTTAGAGAAGTTTTGCCTTCATCATAATGCTAACAAAAAGCACATACATATCTGAACTGGAGCAGGACTCACTTTGGTCCAATACAGGGGACAGAATTGGCTACAGGCCCTTAGAATAAAACAGGACTTGTCTTGTTGCAGACTTAGGGCTTTTAGATTTGGACATAAGTGTGGTCAGACCTGAGAAGCCTCTGCTCTCCTGTTTGGACACATTGCGTTGGATTCTACGTCTTTGCACTGAATGGGAGATTGACCCAGTTCCGGAGCAGCGGGTGAAGTCACTGCAGAAGAACAGATCAGACATAGACGAGTGGAGAGAAAGAGTGAAAATGTGTCGGGATGTGTGCGCAGAAACACCACTCTGTATTCCAGAACAGGATTAAACTCAGGGACTGTGACAACACGCCCGCCTCTTACTATGCAATGTTGAGTCGTGTTTATTACCAGGAATTGAACTCAGTTAGCTTAGTGCTAAATTCTGTTAGCATGCAATTTAGAGGCGCTGTAGCGGATTTTAATGAAGTAAAGTGAATTAGTTCGTTTGAAAAGGTTTGCAGTGGTTTAAAGGGCTTTTCAATACTTTTACACAACAACAACTAGCATGCTAACTATAACCACGTCCTATAACTTTAGTCCATTACTTGTATTTGGTCTGGTGCCATCTCTTGTTGGTCTCCACGGAGATGGATGAAGATGCACTGCCATATTGTGGAATATTCAACACAATCAATAAAAAGTTGGAGCGCACCAATGGCACCAAACAAGTACAAAAATCGGGACTAAAGCCAGACGTCCACAGCACGATTTCGGTCCTCGTGATGGAGATGAAAATCAAAATGGTGGGTTGTAGGTCTCACAGTAAGACCTGGACAAAGATCAATTTCTGAACCGTTGCGCGACCAAAGACGAGCTGCGTGTGAGATCAGCCAGTCTGATATTTTGAATCTTGGAGCCCTCCTCTCACTGCGTCTACGAACAATCTCAGACCAACATGTGGCCGACAGTAAACACAAGCTCTTCGCTTTAAGTTCATTTGACAGAAGGGGTGATCAGCCCTGGACATATCTTGGCATTTCTCCATTTTCTAACTTTTACAAACACAAAAACACAGCCTCTAAACCAAGGGTGGGCAATTCTTTTTTCCATGGGGCCACATGAGAAACAGAAAATATTGTGGAGGGCTGTGCCAAAACGCTTAACTCAATTCTGCATAGTATTAATTGCAGTTCTTCATAAAAAGCAGTAAATAGTATTGTTTTGACGCGCTAGTCAGACTGGTAAAAGTTTATGTTATGACTAAGCAATGAAAAA
Organism: Scartelaos histophorus; assembly: GCA_000787155.1. Classification (NCBI taxonomy): domain Eukaryota; kingdom Metazoa; phylum Chordata; class Actinopteri; order Gobiiformes; family Gobiidae; genus Scartelaos; species Scartelaos histophorus. The sequence continues at coordinate 30,866 of KN499472.1, read as the reverse complement.
GTGAGGATGCCTTACAAAAAATGTCATAAAACACCTCTAAAATAAAAGAAATTTGCAATTCCAAATGGTCAAAGTCAACCAAAAGTCTGATCTAAAAAGTATAACTCCTCTGACTTTCCCCTGCAGACGTTAAAGCCAAGAGTGAGATGATAATGTTCCAGTATGGCTTTAAATTCATGCACTTTAAAGGGCCCATATTCTGCTGATTTCTGATCTGTGTAATAATGTAGTTTCCTCATCCCAAACAGACCTTGAGATGTGTTTTCTTTCATTTACACATGTTTAACGCACAGACTCTGCGTATTTAGAGCGAGTTCTTCTCTCCGTTCCATTTGCGATGTCATTTGGTAATACAGGAAGCGCTCCACTGTGTTTTTAAACTCCGAATACCTTCACTAGAATCATTTGGATGATTTCAGCCAATTGCCAATCTAAACTAAAGGTAAAAGGAGCTGTTCACTTGAAAACTACCGCTACATGGAACAGAGCATTTTGAGCTTAGACGACTAAAAACGCAGGATTACAACGTGTGAATGAAGCAAAACACAACTCCAGGTATGTTTTTCATGAGGTAACAACATTATAACGTGGCTTAAGTCCATTTTACACAGCGTATGCCCTTTAAACGTAAGTGTGGTCAGACCTGAGAAGCCACTGCTCTCCTGTTTGGACACATTGCGTTGGATTCTACGTCTTTGCACTGAATGGGAGATTGACCCAGTTCCGGAGCAGCGGGTGAAGTCACTGCAGAAGAACAGATCAGACATAGACGAGTGGAGAGAAAGAGTGAAAATGTGTCGGGATGTGTGCGCAGAAACACCACTCTGTATTCCAGAACAGGATTAAACTCATGGAATAGTCAAGTGTTTACAGTGGGACTTGGCCCGGGCGCGTACACATTTACATAGATTAAAATGACGACGACGCTGCACTCGCCGGAATAAAACAGTGCCTTGTAAGCTCTGCATTAACATTTTGGCTGCTCAGAGGATCCTGCTTTGGAGAGAGACGGAGAAATACTGGGCCCACTTTGAGTTGTGTGGTGTATAAAGAGGATTAATGACTTTGGAACATGCGCTCGTGTGTGAATAGCGGGGTATAATGAGATACATAAAGTCTGAAGTTTGTATAGAAGTGTATATAAGATTTTGAATTCCATAAACGGGACCTAGCTGTGTCCCAGATATGAGCTAAACATGGTCAAATCAAATATAACTTTTACTGATAACAGTCATAATGCAGATTCAAAAACACTGGACATGCTGGTCAAATCAAATATAGATTTTACTGATAACAATCCTAATGCAAAAACACTGGACATGCTGGTTAAGTAGTTGGTGTTATAATTTGGTGTTTTGATTCTCAAGATGATTAGCCAATCAATAAGCAAAATGAGTTTCACATTTGGGTTGCCAGTTTCAATGCAGAAATCCAAGTAGTTTAAACCTAAAATGACTCTGTCTGATCCGAATCTTCACATCTTCCTCTGTCTGTAGGGTAAAACACTGGCAACCCAGACTACATACAGTTCCTCTAAAAGTGCAAAATTGACTCTTGTGAGCTTTAACCTCTTAACGTCTGAATGTATATAAATGTATACATAAAAAAATTGTGTGTGTGTTTTTTTTTTGTCTTTAAGTAGAAGGTAAATTAAGTTGAGATTGTTAATTTGCCAGTAGCAACAACTAAAAACAAGTGTTTGCCAAAGGTTCCTAGGAAGGTTCTGCATGTGCACTAACACTATGGTGTCATGTTAAACTGTTGTTTCATCCTCATAAATATACCTTATAGTTGTGTTTTGTTTCTTTCACACGTGTTCGAGTAAATCAGCATTACTAGCCTGGCTGTATCTTTAAAGCTCAAATTGCTCTGCCACTTTGTGATGTCATGACGCAGTAGTTTTCAAGTTAACAGCTACATTTTACCTTAACTACAGCAGAGTTTGCCAATTCCAGTGCTTTCATACGCTCTGTGCACAAAAGTGCTGGCATTCTCACTGTTAGCACCACTACTTCCTGTCCAGTTGTGTTGCTACAGGGTTTTTGCTGAGTTGTGCTAAATTGAATAAATATTTAAAAATAAGGCAGTGAAGAGGGAGCTGCAGATGTCACTGACAACATGGTAAAAAGTACACAAATAAAATGAATACTTTAGAGGAGGACACTTCTGTGTTTACAAAGAGAGATGTTTGTGTCTTAGCGCTAACGCTAATGCTAAATTTAAAGCATAATAAATATTACAACAAAGCCACAAACTCAAGTATTCCACATATAAAATAACTGGGTATTCTTTATTTGAATCCATTTTAATTTTAATACACTGTTTATTTTGTGTTTTATGATTTCAATAAAAGTGACTGTTAGCTTTGAGACCATCGCACTACACATTTCTTTAATCTGGCCAAGATTTTAAAACTTATATCAGCTTATTCATCTTGTTTTAAGATTTATTTTCTATTTACTATACCAGAGACTGCTTCCTTCTAGTCTAGAGGGAGTTTATTTTAAGATAACTCGTCATAAAATGATCAGGGAGTTTATTTTAAGATAACTCGTCATGTAAAATGATCTTGCTGCATGGACAGGTAAATTCACTACATTTAAGTCATTTTCTGACAGATTTAAGTGTTTATATCTTAAATTTTATCCAAGCTTTTTCGGTTTGAGAGAAGAACTCAGCCTAAATATGCAGTTTGTGTGTTAAACATGAGGATGAGGAAACAACATGGACCCTTTGATAGGCTAATCAAAATATTCCAAAAACACATGCAAACTGTCAAATAAAAAACAGATATTTAACCAGACATTCTTGCTGCTGTATGTTTGCTGTATTTCTTTCATTCCACTAACAAACCACACTCCACTAGCTCTGGCTCTCACACATGGGCTAACGCTACGCCAGCTGCTGCAGATGTGGGTCAGTCTCTCCATTAAAGCAATTAGCACTCCGAGCTTCTTAGCTAGCTCCCCTCCTCTCCGCTTGGCACCTGCGTTAGCCTCTCCCGGCGCCAATCTGCTAGCCTTTACCACGGCCGACCCGCGCTCTCATATTTCTGATAGGGATTCGTTTTGCCCAGTCAGTAATTTCAAGGCTCATCCAAGCAGAATCTGTGCCTGGGTCCCTCGTGTAATATGGCCCACGGCTGTCCAAAAGTGAAACAAATGAGACTTTCGCTCGCAGAAGCAAGCCTTTCTCTTATATAGTGATTTTACAATGTGCGTGAAGTGTCTTGCCAAAGAACACAAAAGTATGAGCTGGTTGGAGAGCTGGGCAAGTTTCGAAAACCCTTGCTTCTTCAAATTAATTGTTTTTCACTATATATAAAGAAAAATACTACAGATTGCCACATTCGAAATAGGAAGTGAGCACGGACACGCTTCTGGCTCCATCGACTCTGGCTCCAATTGACTTTAAAATGAATTATTGTCCCCCCTCTCTCTGCAATGAGCCTCATCATTTTGGTCTTAAAATGTTCGTATTAACTCACTCTACATAATCCTGGTGTTTTATCCTGAGTTGCTACCCTCAGTGAGCTTCATTTGGCTATATAAAAATACATATACATAAATGAGAATCGAGCCCAAAATGTCTACTTTAACGTCAACACCCCGTCGCCCCCAGTTACGCTTAGATCATACCCTTGTCGCCCTCGGTTACGGTGAGGTCAATGCCCCGTCACCCTTGGTTACGCACAGGTCAACCCCCCATTGCTCACGGTTAAACTCAAGTCAACCCCACGTCGGCACTCAGGTCAACCCCCCCCTTTTGTCCTCAGATACGTTGGGGAGCTTGTACATGTATGTCTATGTCTAAGTATGTCTAGAATGTCCAGCAGTTACCATAGTGACACAATGCACACATTAGCAAATAGTGTCAAAAAAGTTTTAAAACTAAAACTAAACATTTTCAGGAGTGATCGGTTCGAGTGTTCATACTCAGGTCTACCCTCCGTCACCCCTGGTCAACAATCCGTCGCCCCCGGTTACGCACTCAGGTCAATCGTCAATCGCCCCCGGTTACGCTCAGCTCGGCCTCCCCATCGCCCTCGGTTACGCTCAGGTAAAACCCCACGTCGCCCACGGTTACGCTCAAGCCAACCCCGTATCACCCCCGGTTACGCACTCGAGTCAAACGCCCCTCATCACCCCCGGTTAAGCTCAGGCCAACCCCGTCGCCCCGGGTTACGCTCAGGTAAACGTCTATCTTACCCACTGACTGTTTATGGCAGAGCTGTAAAAACGCAGACTCGACGGGTCCCGAACAGCCGCCTCTGCATATTTACTCTCAGAAATACGGCGTAAAATAAAAAAAAAAAAGCAGAACCTCTGAATCAGTATAGATGATAGCACTTTTTTAGATGAGGCAATGAAGAGTAGCTCCTATCTGAACATGGAACTGAACAATACAACCATAGGAACGCAAGTATTTATGGGTGAAAAGTGCACAACCGGAGTAAGCCAAGAGATAAGAGAGATATACCGTAATGTTCCGTGCTTTTGTCTACGAGATTCTACTCCGCACAAGTGTTTTTTTGTCTTTCTGGTGGTGCTGGGGAAGTATTTGTTGTTGGTTCCTGATTTATAGCCATGGTAGTGAAGGATAAAGTGCAATGGGTAACTTTTTCTGGTGGTGTTTCTGTGGAAATGTCATTGCTCTGCCTGGAATGTTCCAAGGTATGACATTAAACAGCTCTACCTTACATTTATTTATTACAGGTGGTTTTATAGCCCCTTCTGACTGTGAGCGGGGTCGTTTTTTCACAGATCTGACCTGTAACTTGGTCTGTTTTGGTTTCCATGACGATAGAAAGGTGTAATACCGTACTGTGAAAGATTCCAGACAAAGCTATAACATCTCAATGGAGAAAAGCATTTGACGGACTCTCCACCAGAAAATTTACACAAAAAAGTTCACAAAATCAGACCAACTTACAGGTCAGATCTGTGGAGAGGCAGCTCACAGCCTGTTTTTCTAGGTCTTTTTAAGCAATAAAACCACCTGTAATTGAATAAACGTAATGTCATACTGTGGAACATTCCAGGCAGAAACAAACAGATGCTAGATCCTCACCAAAAGTAAATTTTTCATGTGATAGTTTTCTTTTAATTGAGCAACTTTTTAGCTCTGCACACTGCAAAAAACTTGTCCAAAATGTAAGAAATAAACTTAAATCTATTAGAAAATGACCTATAAGTAGAAGTTAGAATGAAGCAGTCTCATAACTAGGAAGTAGATAATAAATCTGAAAACAAGATGAATAACCTGATAAAAGTTTTAAAATCTTGGCCAGATCAGAGAAATTTGCCGTGTATCTGTACTTGTATTTACGTAACAAAAGGGAGCGCTTCATCCACCACTGCTGACGAATCTTGTTCATTACGCAGTTTTTCCGCTCGTATTCTCACAGCACGGGCCCTGTCAGCAGTGAGGGCGCTGGTCTGAGAGACAATAGGGCAGAACGCACCTCCGGACATCATCTGAGCATCGGAGCGCGTGATTGGCTCATTTCACTCGCGAGCGTACGATCTCGCAATCGCACATCCGCCGCGTGCAATTGAGACGGATTTGACGGTCGCGCTTCGGCTGACGCGTCCTGCTCAACGTACGAGACGCTAACGGGAGGATCGTGCATGGTTTTGGAGAGTCTTTCCTGGCAGATTGGCTATGAAGGAGGGTCGTGAAAAGTATTGAAAATCTGATGCTAATCTCTTGGCCAACTAGGATCGAAACTAGATCATTTGATGACCAATTAACCAATTAGCTGCCACGTTCTAAATAGGAAGGGAGCGTGGGTGCACTTAGCGCTCCATTAGCTCTGGCGCCAATTCACTTCACACTGCAAAACCTTCAGACCTCTCTTTGTATCTGCTGCTGTGAGGCTCGTCATTTTGGTCTTAAAATGTTCATATTAACCCACTCTACATGATGTTTTTATTTCACTACTTTGTCTGCATATTCCTAATACAGAATCTGCTCCATATTCATAATTGCTAGCTTCAGTGAGCTTCAGTGGACTGGAACATATATAAGAGCACATAGACATATAGGCCCATCAACCACTGTGGAACCTACCTGGACCACTGAGGAGATACAGATATAACACTTCATGGGAATAGAAAAGACAGTACTACAATTACGATTACAATTACTAAATTATTAGGCGGCACGGTGGCTGAGTGGCAACACTCATGCCTCACAGCAAGAAGGTTGCGGGTTCGATCCCCGGGTCGCTCGGGCCTTTCTGTGTGGAGTTTGCATGTTTCCTCCCCGTGTCTGGATGAGTTTCCTCCGGGTACTCCGGTTTCCCCCATCACCCAAAAACATGCAACACCCTATGAACAGTGTACAACAAGGGACCGGCGGGGAGTCCCACCCTCCTGTGGGCTCACCACCTGCAGAGGGGTTCATAGGGTCTGGGTCTGGTGCACAGAGTAATGGGCAGCGTGCTGCCCCCGCGACCCAGCCGGATTAAGCGGGAGAAGATGGATGGATGGAGTACTACAATTAAAAGTTGTAAAATCACACAAAATTGTCTTTCTTTTAATAATCATTGTGTTGGAATCATTATTGAGTACATTCCTTAGTTTTGAAAATCGAGAAATGTTCGTATTATTAGTATCAGAAATCAAAAGTAGGTGCAGATAAATCCATAATATTCATCTCTGTTTTTGTATATCGAGTTATGTAACATGCAGAAAAATGCATTTGGACATTTCCTCAATGGTCTTATTGCCAAGTTACATATCACATCTGTTGAGAGGAAATCCCATTCCAACTAAAAATGGACTCTTGTGAGCTTGAAGCCGCTATAATGTTGTTACCTCACCAAAAAAATACCTAAAATTGTGTTTTGTTTCGTTCACACATGTCTAGATGTACATCTCCAAAGCTCAAAACGCTCTGTTCCACCTTGTGATGTCATGAAGTGGTAGTTTTTAACTTAAGAGCTCCTTTCACCTTTAATTCAGTACAAATGGACAGTTCCAGGGTTGGAATTATTCAGATGAATCTATTGGACCACATAACATCACCAGGTGGATTTGAGGGAAGAACTCAGCCTAAATATGGATTTTTTGTGCGTTTAACATGTGTGAATGAAAGAAAACACAACTTTAGGTCTGTTTGTGATGAGGAAACAGATCAGAAAATAGTGTAATATAAACCCTTTAGACATTTCCACAAAACTGCATTCATCCCAAAGCAGCACACTTAAAGAAACAGAACAGATACACAAATAAAAGGATTCTTGTAATCATTGCTAATTACTGCTGCGTCCTTGACATGAATACAGTTAATCAGACTTTTATCTGTGTTCTAAGTGTGATGTTCTTTTGTATGAGCAAACAGTTCATAAATCTGTTCCACCTTGAGCGGTATTTTTTATATTTAAACAGCGACTTTTCTTCGGTGTTATAATGTAGTGTCCTCATCACAAACATACCTGAAGTTGTGTTTTGTTTCATTCACACATGTGGCTTCATGTGGTGATACATTAAGCGCTTCACTGCGTTTTTAAACTCTATACACCTCCACTCGAAACATTTGGAGAATTTCAGACCTGGAATTGCCAATCTCTACTACACAAAAGGTAAAAGGTAACTGAAAACTACTGAATCATGACATCACGAGGTGGAACAGAGCATTTTGGAGATGTAGACAGACTAATATTATTCAGTTCAATTCAATTTCTCTTTATTGTCACATGTGCATATACATACAAGATCTATAGCACAGATGAAATTGCTGTCCCACATCAGTGCAAACATTTAAAAACATGTAAAAAAGAGGAAAAAAAAAGAAGAAAAAAAGAAAAAGAAAAGTGCAAACCAAGTAAACATTAAGTAACATTCAAATATAGACAAAACAAAACAGAAGCATTCAAGTATAGACAAAACAGAGATTACAGAGGAAAGTGAGGTAGTGCTAAAAATATATATAATTAAAGGGTAATTAAACAATAATTAAAGGGTTCGCCAAAAGTGTGTGAATGAAACAAAACACAATTCGAAGTTAGGCCAGAAACAATAATCAATAAATCAATTAATCCCACGATAACGTTTAATAAGCATAACTTTTCTGGACATGATCATTTCTATTTGCATGGCTGTTTTTTCCCCCTTTTCTCTCTACCAAAGAGACTGAATGTCAAAAGGTTTCCATCACTCTCTGACTCCTCTCCTTTCCTTAGCGTAATGACACTTGAATGAAAGTATCAATTAGGCTACGGATTATTAGTGCATCGACACAGTGGATGTGTGCGCAGCCTGAGTGCAGAAAGTGCCGCTGTCTGTGCGACGTGAAGCTGTAACGCCAGCGCCGCCATCATAGCACCAACGTGGGATACGTCTCAACAGCCAACATGTGTCAGATGCAAGCCAGAAGAACGACGGAAAGAAATGGCTAAAAAAACAGCAGCCGACATTAGGGCTGCACGATATATCAAAAAAATATCGTCATCGCGATAATGGCACGTGCGATATCCACATCGCAAAGATGCGCGATATTTTTTAATTGTTTTATGTGTAAATCGTGAGTTTATTGCGTTCTGGAGTTCACAATTCCGACGCGCCCTTAAACGTAATGTTTTGCTAGCTAGAGCGAGCGCGTGGACTCGCAGTGCATGACGGGAAAACACTACAGTCACCATGGCGGGTAATGAAGAAGTCAGTGAAGACGACAACAGCGAACAACTTGTGCCTAAAAAGCACAGCAGCTCCGGAATTTGGGACTTTGGCTTCAGACGGGACGACGTGTCACAGACGCAAGTGCTGTGCAAGTCGTGCCGGAAAGTTATCGCAACGTCGAGAGGAAACACGACGAACTTACACAGCCACCTCGAACGCAACCACAGGGAGCTATACAGTGATTTTATTCAGTCAAAAACTTCAGCAACCAATGTTACGCAGGTACAGTCGCAGTTTTTTTTAGGTTAAAAGAAAATATCGCAATAATATCGTTATCGCAATGCTTGACACCCGTATCGCATATCGCATTCATTTTCAATATCGTGCAGCCCTAGCCGACATACACCCATACTCGATCAACACAACAAGCCCTGCCCCCAGGAGAGCCCGAAATGCATTAAAATCCCGCAAGATTTCACAGGAGACATCAGAGCGCCAAGTGCCACGGTGTGACCATCCCTGTAGGAGCCAGGATCTATATGATGACCCACAAAATAGCATGTAGAACAGGTTAATATGAAAACTTCAAGACCAAAATGACAGGGCTCACTGCAGCAGAAACCAGAGAGAGGGGCCACAATATTCTAAAGTAAGTGAGTGACTAAAATAACTTTTAAGGGTGATTTTGTTGTTCTTAGACTTAATAGGCCATTTTATTTATTGTCTTAGTTAATTGTCTTAGTTTGGTTCAACAATGGTTTGTTCAAGTGCATTTTTGTTAACAAATCTTAAGCAAGACTACATTAGGCCATGAACGAGTCTGTTTTATTTAAGCCTGTTGTTTTTGGTTGTCTAAATGTTCTTTAGAAAGTACAGTTTATTGATCTTTGAAAAGGTGTTTGCATTTTTTTTCTATTAGTTGAAAATTGTCTCAACATGTCAATTTTTTTCATTTATCGCAATCATTTCTTGGTCAATTAATCCTGCAGGAAAATCTGTTCTTGTTACAGGCTGGAGGTATGGCAGGTAACTAAAGGGTTAAACTAGGCCTCAAATGGGACTAAACTCACAGATCAGAAAACAGAGTAATATGGGCCCTTTAAGCACTGCAGCTGTGATACTTCACTGCAAGTCAGTCCACTGCAGAGGCTCCAGACACGCCTGCGCAGCCTGATAGCATTCAAGGCTGAACCGTGAAATGACAGAGTGTCGTGTTATGTAAGCAAGATGTTTACCGACCACTTACATTGCAAAAAGGGGATGTGGTCCGTTCAGCAGTTTTGAAGTTGTTTTTTTTTGCTTATGGGACGAGATGAGTGGTTTTCAAACGGAGGTGCAGGGTCACATGGAAGTTTAGCTTTGGTCCATACGAGTAAGGCCTCGTTTGAACTGCTGCCATGTGGGCTTAGTCCTGGTTTAAACCTGGTTTAGACTTGGTTTAAACTGGATATAAAACAAGACTAAACCAGGTCTGAACTATAAGTTTAAACTAGGTCTAAAAAATAAGTAAACCAAGTCTAAACTAAAGGGTTAAACTAGGTCTAAAACAGAACTCAACTGTGCTTAAATGAAAGGGGTTTAATGGGTAAAATACAGGATTAAATTAAGGCTAAACTAAAGGGTTAAACAAGGTCTAAAACAGGACTAAATCATGCTTGAACTCAAGGGTTTGAATTGGCATAAAACAGGACTAAACCAGGTCTAAATTTAAGGGTTGAACTAGGTCTAAAACAAGACTAAATCATGCTTGAACTCAAACATTTGAATCGGCATGAAGCAGGACTAAACCAGGTCTAAACTAAAGAGTTAAACTCGATTTAAAACATGACTAAACTATGCTTAAACTAAAAAGGTCTGTATTGGCATAAAACAGGACTAAACTAGGTGTAAATTTAAGGGTTAAACTAGGTCTAAATCAGGACCAAACCATACTGAAACTAAAAGATTTGAATTGGCATAAAACAAGACTAAACAGGTCTAAATTTAAGGGTTGAACTAGGTCTAAAACAGGACTAAACTAAATGTTTAAAATAGATCTAATAAAGGACTAAACTAAAGGGTTAAACTAGGTCTAAATCATCACCAAACCACGCTGAAACGAAATGATTTGAATTGGCATAAAACAGGACTAAACTAAATGTTTAAAATAGATCTAATAAAGGACTAAATTAAAGGGTTAAACTAGGTCTAAATCAGGACCAAACCACGCTGAAACTAAATGATTTGAATTGGCATAAAACAGGACTAAACCAGGTCTAAACTAAAGAGTTAAACTCGATTTAAAACATGACTAAACCATGCTTAAACTAAAAGGTCTGAATCGGCATAAAACAGGACTAAATTAGGTGTAAATTTAAGGGTTAAACTAGGTCTAAAACAGGACTAAACTAAATGTTTAAAATAGATCCAAAACAGGACTTAACTAAAGGGTTAAAGCAAGTCTGAATCAGAACCAAACCATGCTGAAACTAAAAGATTTGAATTAGCATAAAACAGGACTAAACAGGTCTAAATTTAAGGGTTAAACTAAATCTAAAACAGGGCTAAAGTAAAGGATTAAACTAGGTCTCAAACAGGATTAAACATGCTTAAACAAAAGGGTTTGAATGGGAAGCAGGACTAAAAACGGTCCGAACAAAAGCGTTGAAGTCGGTCTCCTGCAGGACGTGGACAGACGGACACATATATGGATGTGTCCTATACACTTGTCTGGTCGGCCTGATGGAGCAGAGGAGGAGAGCGGCGTTTCCGAGGTGACGCTGCTGTGGCGAGCTGAGGCCCTCGCTGCGCCGCTCTTCTCCCG
>KN499472.1:8221-19254 GCA_000787155.1 Scartelaos histophorus | reverse complement strand
GGAGGGGGGAGGCCCGTCACCGCCACATTACACAGCGGAGAGGAAGAGGAGGAGACCGAGAGCGCCCGGCCATGTGCGGAGAGCCCAGAGCGGGACGCAGTTTGGTGGAGCGGCGTGGGTGGAGGAGTGGAGGAGCAAAGAGGTGGGGGAGCGGTGGAGAACAACGAGTGGAGCAGTAATAGGTGGAAGAGCCGAGGTGTGAAGGAGCGATAGATGGAGGAGCAATGAGTGGAGGGGCGAAGGTGAGGAGGAGCGATGGGTGGAGGACTGAAGGGGTGGAGGAGCAGAGCGGTGGAGAAGCGATAGGTGGTGGAGAGAAGGGGTGGAGGAGCAATAGGTGGAAGAGCAGAGGTGTTGAGGAGCGATGGGTGGAAGAGCGATAGATGGAGGAGCAATGAGTGGAGGAGCGACGGGTGGAGGACTGAAGGGGTGGAGGAGCAGAGGGGTGGAAAAGCGATGGGAGAAGGAGCAAAGGGGTGGAGGAGCAATGAGTGGAGGGGCGAAGGTGAGGAGGAGCGATGGGTGGAGGACTGAAGGGGTGGAGGAGCAGAGCGGTGGAGAAGCGATAGGTGGTGGAGAGAAGGGGTGGAGGAGCAATAGGTGGAAGAGCAGAGGTGTTGAGGAGCGATGGGTGGAGGACTGAAGAGGTGGAGAAGCAGAGGAGTGGAGGGGTGGAAAAGCAATGGGTGGAGGAGCAAAGGGGTGGAGGAGCAATAGGTGGAAGAGCAGAGGTGTTGAGGAGCGATGGGTGGAAGAGCGATGGATGGAGGAGCAATGAGTGGAGGCGTGAAGATGAGGAGAAGCGATGGGTGGTGGAGCGAAGGGGTGGAGGAGCAACAGGTGGAAGAGCAGAGGTGTGAAGAAGCGATGATGGAGGAGCGATGGATAGAGGAGAGGAGGTGAGGAGGAGTGATGAGTGAAAGACTGAAAGGGTGGAGGAGCAGTTGGGTGGAGAAGCGATGGGTGGAGGACTGAAGGGGATGGAGGAACGTAGGGGTGGACAAGTGGAGGTGAAGAACCGTGTAAAGATGAGGTCCTCTCTGAGCTTCAGGGAACACTAATTTCAATGTTAGTGGAGCATTTTATTCATACTTCGCAGCTGATGTCATCAACATTCCTGGGGGTGTTGCTAACTGGAGGCACTGCTCTGTCTGAAGCTGTGTGACTCAAGTTAGACTTTTCTTTTAGCATAATTTGACCATAAAGAACTGATTTAGTGGATTAGCCAACAGTTTTTCAGTCACCTTCACCTTCAACAATAATTTGACCATAAAGAACTGATTTAGCGTCACCTTCACCTTCCACAAACGCTCGTATTGATCACAGTCTGCTGAAAATGTGTTGTCTCAATCCGTTTTGCATCTAAAATCTTATCAGGTTGCGTCACCATGACAACTGCTGAACATTCTACCATAGACGTACATGTAAAACAACCTCAGCATGATGTCACTGCAAAGCACAAAAAAAAAAGATAATGCAGTTCTTCATTTGTCCAGGATTAATTCAGTGTAGCGAACCTTTGATTTGCGGTCATATGGACTGGTTTTTGCAATCAAGATCAAGTATTTGCTGAACATTTTACCATAAACATACATGCAGAACACGCCCAGCATGATGGCATCGCAAAGTATCAATGTACCCACCCCAAAAAAATCTATTTTTCTGATTAACATGTGATCAAAAGGGCCAGCGATGGAAAAACTTGCACATTTTGCGACACTCCTCTTTCACTTTTAGGTCCTCGCCCACAGATTGAGAACCTTATCATTCATTATTTTCATTTTTAACATATTGAATTTTCAGATAATCAACTTGTAGATTTCATGAAACAAATTCCCACTCCCTTCTTGCTAACATGCTGCACGGCTAATTCTCGCGCTTGTAACAGCCGATCGATTCCGCTGTAGTGTGGCTCCCATGGGTGCCCTCACATCACACGGCACTTCCAGGCTCTACCCCCTCTGGCGGAATATGATAACACACTTTATTCTCTCGCTCAAAGTAGCTAATACTGAGATCCGCTCCGGAATACACGCCAAATCACACATACGTTTATGTATGTGCATGAGTAATCTGCGGCCACGGAAGAAACTCTACATGTGTTTGAGCAAAATACTAGTGTGTCTTGCCCTGGGACTGATTTAATGTACAGACCCTTTCAAATCTTATGTCATCAGAATGTTTAAAATTCTGGAGTGGAGGCAAAATTAAGCTAACATCGTATATTTACAGTGATTAACTCGCTAACAGACCCAAATGCTGTTGGTTTTGAGACATTATAACACAAAATAAGTAACTCTTTTGAATTTCCGAGCTACAAATCTTATTTACTTTGCGTCTCTTTTTCAGTAGGATGGAAATAATTCTGTTTTTTAACCCTAAAATAGTATTTGGGCTTCACAAAAAGTAGAATTTATGATGAAATGCGTAATATATGTGTATCTGTAATATATCTGTTAGTTTATTATTTTTGTTTGTCAATTAGTTACTGATTTAGTTTTAATGATTTGCATAATATATTTTTGCTGTCATTATTATGTTTGCTAATTAATTTAGTCTTATTTGATATTATGTAGTTTTAGCACCTTTTCTGTTTGGTTTAATCTGTAGGGGGGATAAAAGGGGTGGTGCAGGAAGACCAGAGTGCACCTGGGTGGGCCTGTGGTTTTTTACCAGTTGGCAGCAGGAGGAGCCTTGATCATGTAAACCTTGTTGTTTGCCTGTGAACTGGAATAAATCTTGGAACCAAAAATCTGGATATGGACTTTGATTTTGTCGCTGCGTAAACCACTTACCCATGGTGCCCAAAAGTGATTATTTGAATTATGTTTAGTTCAAAGTTTGATCACCGTTTTGTTTGTTACGTTTCTTTGACAAATAGTCACTACAATATCTGTAGATGAACTGAAAAACTGTTGCTGGCTCAATATTTCTGGGATAGATTTGTTCAGTAAAACCTCAAAATGTGGATTTTCCCTTTGTCCAACAAGTCCAACAAACAAATCATGTAAAACAGAATTGTAAGTGTTTTTAAACTGGGCTCTGAGTCATTCACATGGATCTGAGTGGTTTTTATTTTCCAGACTTTTCATAATTTGTGATATTAGATAAATCTTAGTTTTCCCATGAAAGTCACATTATGTTCCACTTCACTTTTGCCTCCGGCTGCCTCCATTACAGAATTTAGAATGATTTTGTTTACAGGGTTTATATGCGGCTATTCAGAGGTGACAGAGTCGGGGAAAAAAATTGTGCAAAAGTAAGAGTAACGTTACTTCAGCGCTGCAGAAAAGCTCGTCCAAACTGTAAGATATAAACACTTCAGTCACAGAAAATGACTTAAAAGTAGTGAAATGATCTGTCCATGCAGCAAGATCATTTTACTTGACAAGTTCTCTTAAAATAAACTCCCTCTAGACTAGAATGAAGCAGTCTCACAACTAGCAAGTAGATAGGAAATCTGAAAACACGATGATTAACCTGATATATATATATATATATACGTTTTACAATCTTGGCCAGATCAGAGAAATTTGCAGTGAAAATAATATTACAGTACAAGTCTGGAAAACTTTTGGAAGACTTCTGGAAACTATTGCTGTATTTCACAAAATGGACTCATGTTATGTGGTTATAGTTTAAGTTAACAGCTACTTTTTCCCTTTTGTTTAGTAGAGACTGGGAATTCCAAATGATTCTAGATAAGGTGCATGGAGTTTAAGAAGAACTCAGCTTAAACATGCAGGCTTTGTGTGAATGGAACAAAACACAACTCCAGTTTTGTTTGTGATGAGAAAACAACATAACTTAGATCAGAAAATAGCTCATATGGGACCTTCAAAGAGATGTAAGATCTGGTTTATCATCTGACGTTCATGTGATTTGAAGGACACAAGATTAAACAAAAAGAAATCTGCAGTTTTCAGCGGATAAACACAAAAATGAGAGATTCGACATTATATCTGAAGAAGCGCTGCAGGAAACACAAAAGTTCAAGTCATTTCATACTGTCGACGTAACGCTACTCACAGTGGGAAGAGTACTCAACTAAGAGTACTTCAAACAAAATACTATCGCAAATGGGAGTAGCAGTATGATGAAGGAAAAGTACTCTGAAAAGTACAATTCTTTAAAACGTTACTCAAATATATATGACTGAGGAAACGTACAATCCGCTTCTGCAGCTCTTGACGTCCGAATATGTTCACTGAGTCCTGTTTGCATCTAATTCCGAATAGTTTTAATGCTTGGTAATCAGGAATTACTACTGTTAGCATGCTAGTTGTTGTTAGCTTTAGCGTGATTTAGCGTGAAAGTTGTGAAAAGCACTTCTAAACTCGTCTTGGTGAATAATAAGAACATTCTGAAGGTGTAGTGTAAGTGATTAAGAACTTTGGACAACTGCAAACCATTTAAAATGATGTAGTTCTATATTTTTTTTTACATTTTGGACAGAGTAAAAAAACGCTAGAACGCTTTTAACATTTCACCTTTGAGGAAACATCCGTGTGACTCATAATATAAGCCACTACTGTAACACTTAATATTTGTACAGCTACTTACTCATATGAGAGATTCGGTGACTGTCCAACAAAATGGCATTGTTGGCAGGATTGTTTTTTGGCAACAGGAAAGAAGTGCAAAATCTTCGCGTTGCATTCCTGTGATTGGAAAGACTTATTTGTTTAGTAAGTATTTGTTATTTGAAAAGTATTTCCTTTAGCATTTCTCTAATTCAGTCTTCAATTCCAGAGAACTGGTGATGTACAGTATAATCCCAATCCAGTCGAAAACAGGATCGAGTCTGAACTAAAGGGTTAAATCTGGTCCAAACGTGACTAAGGGGGCTTTCACACCTACACCATTTGGTCCGCTTGAAACGGACTAGAGTTCGGGACACCTGTGAATTCGGTTCGTTTGAGCTGGTGTGAACATGGACCAGTTGGATTTGGTGCGGACCAACGAACCGCACCGAGACCCACGTTTGGAGGTGGTCTCGGTTCGCTTCCAAACGGACTCTAGCGCGGTTCGCTTGTGGTCTGAATGCAACCCGGCCCCAATTCGGCCCACTTTGTTTTGCGATTGTGCTTTTTGGTCTACAGAAGCTTCCGTCGCACGCTACGTGTAGTAAGTTGCTAACTTTTCACTTTCGTTTCCGTGCCAGCAACAACCGTGTCGTATTGCATTGCTGCACCCGCACCTCATGCTGAAATAGCTGCAAGATTTGGGCACGCTGTACACACTGACGATAATAATATATAACAGCGTATAGAAAAAGAAAAGCACACTGCATCTTGTCGGAGAGTCAAATGCGTTGTTTTCTTCCTGTAGTTTCCCCCCCAACGCGCTGCACCAATCAGCTTTAACCTACGTCATCCAAAGCCTCTAGTTTTGTGAACAGCGCCGCTCAGCGAGCGGGGGGACTCCACTTCCAGAGCGGCTGGTCCGTTTGGCAAAAACACTGGTGTGAAAGGGATCCGTACTAGTTGAGAATTGATACTATGTTATAAATTTTGTCCCCAATCGAACCACTCTACCGGACCAACAGGTGTGAAAGCACCCTAAAACAGATCTAAACTAAAAGGGTAAATCAGGTTAAAACTAAAGGATTAAACCAGGTCTAAACATGACTAAAACAGGTTTAAACTAAAGGGTTAAGTCAAGTTGATAGTAAAGGATTAAACCAGGTCTAAACATGACTAAAACAGGTTTAAACTAAAGGGTTAAGTCAAGTTGATAGTAAAGGATTAAACCAGGTCTAAACATGACTAAA
The DNA here is from genome assembly GCA_000787155.1 of Scartelaos histophorus. Classification (NCBI taxonomy): domain Eukaryota; kingdom Metazoa; phylum Chordata; class Actinopteri; order Gobiiformes; family Gobiidae; genus Scartelaos; species Scartelaos histophorus. Next base: position 13,481 of record KN499472.1, on the reverse strand, counting down.
AAAGGTCTAAACTAAAGGGTAAATCAGGTCTATACTAAAAGTTTAAGCCAGGTCTACACAAAAAGGCTAAATCAGGTCAAAAGAAAATGATTAAACCAGGTTTAAAAGATGACAAAGAGATTAAATTAAATGGTTAAATCAGGTATTAACTAAAAGGTTAAGACTGGTCTAACACAGGACTATAACAGGTCTAAAATAAAAGGGTAAATCAGGGATAAAATAAAAAATTTATTCAGGTCTAAAACAATTCTAAACTAAAGGCTTAAGCCAGGTACAAAAGATGACTAAAGCAGGACTAATCTAAAAGGGTAAATCAGGTACAAACTAAAGTTTTAAGCCAGGTCTAAAAGAGGTCTAAAACAGGTCTAAACCAACTAAATAAAATCCCGTTTTGCTTTAGAAACACTCCTGTCCTCCTCGTCTAGGCAGCTCTCTACCAGCTAATGCATATGCATCTATCTGTGTGTGTTTCAGTGTTTCTGTCTGTGGAAGCAGAGTGTGTCCACGCACAGTCCCTGCACAAACGTGGCAGAGTTCAGGAGGCAGATTGGAGACACAAACTGGAGCCTGCTTTGCTAACGCTAACACTCAGAGTGTTACATAAGGACTGTATCAAGAGGACTTATGAAATATCAACCCAGTTTCTCCAAATGGGACTGTTTTTATATTTCCTGTGGACGAACAAAATCCACTTCTGCATTTTGTTGAATTGTGCGCTCAGAAACACTTTAAACATTCAACTTTTTGGGTGAGGGTCTGTCACTGACCAGTTTCTATGGATATGGCTTTGCTGAAATGTTACGTTGAATCAAATGTTTCTTAGCTTTCTACCATATTATAATGCTCCCTCATCAAGAACACGCCTGAAGAGGTTTTAGGTGTCACCATGCATGTTTGAGTAATTTAGCAATCTCTCCTGGGGCCTCTTCAGACAGGCAAAACAAGCTTACATCACCCATGCCTCTACACGACAATTCTCCATAAAGATACAAAAACGCAACTTGTGTTTGAGACCAAGACCCGTCCGAGACCACAGGGTCCTGAAACAAGAGGACAAGACCATGGCCTCTGAGGGTCAAGATTAAGACCAAGATCATGGCCCATCAAGACCAAATCAAGAGGGAGTATTATTTGGTCCATAAGGGGGAGTTGTTGTACAGTTGTATGGAGTGTGGCATGAATGTGTAGTCCTGTATCTGTGACTATCTGTGAGCTCCTCTGTCCAATCACGTGACCAACTTTACGAATCGCTTTGTCTCGTGGATAAACGAACAAAGAGAAGAGACGAAGAGACAGTTTTACAAAAAAGTAGAACTATCTTTTTTTTTTCTTCTTCTTTGAATGGGAAGCCAGTAACTTTTGTAAGATTGGCTGTATGCTGCAGTGGACAGCGAGCAAACAACAAAACGGATGGATACGAAACTCAAATGAACTGGACACGGCCTATCACAAAGAATACGCACACATCCCATTGGTGAATCACACGCAATACACGCACAAAGCACAATGATTTTCACTTTATTCTCTGATTAGTGCATAAATTGATAACCTTTTGTGCATATTTACCCTAGAATAGTGTCAATGTACAATAAAATAACAGTATGGCCAGTCCACCAAGTGAAAAATGAAATGCGCTAGGCCAAAATTAAAGATATAAACACTAAAATCTATCAGAAAATTACTTAAAATAATGAAATGATCTGTCCATGCAAGATACCTGCACAATATATTGCAAAATTAGCCATATTGCAATTCTGTCCATGGCTCCGCCCCCAACTCTACGTCACCCACGACCCCACCACACGACAATTCTCCATAAATACAGAAAAACGTGATACAAAACTGAGCACAATAACCTCACAAACCTGATGCGACGTGCAGTAGTTTTATTAGACGCTGATTGTGCTGCGATAGAGCTCTAAATGGGGAGTAATTTCACGTGGAAAGGAGATTCTGAATGTCAAAAACGAAAGTGAAAGTTGTATAAGCGTTGTCAAAACAAAAAAAGATAACACGGTGGTCTAAATATGTAGGCTAATACCCCATACAATTAAATACTCTACAATATTGCACAAAATTTACTCTTGTGAGCGGTTAAGCCATGTTACATACCTGGAGTTGTGTTTTGTTCGAGTAACACTTTATTATTAGTCTGTCAACAACTCTAAAGCTCCAAATATTAAACTTAAATATGCAGGATTTGTGTGTTAAACATGTGTGAATGAAACAAAACCCAACTCCAGGTCTGTTTTTGACATTATAACATACTGTAGATCAGAAAATAGCATAATGCGGATCTTTTAAAATGAACGGATACATCACTGATACACATTTACTTTGTGTGTTGTATTTGTTGTGGGCCTTATTTGCTGCCAGTGCGTTTGACACGTCCCCTGGCACCACAGCTGGATTGGCTCGGCGTGCCCGTCCAGCGCAGTGCCCGCTTGGCGTTTGGTACGACTGTTTTAACGACAGTATATTTAACACCTCATCATAACAACTGTCTGATCGGCTCTATTATTAAAACACAAACACAAGTGAGTCCTGTTACCGTAGCGACGATTCATTCTTTGGAGCTGACGACATCAGTGTTACCTGGGGGTGCGACGCTAACCGGAGGCATGCTCTGTCTGAGGCTTTGCTCGACTTTAAAGCTCTTGAAAATATGCTGTTTAAATCCATTTGAGATTTTCTTGAATTTTCACACCATCCTACGACTTTCTTGACAATATTTGCTAGTGTGTGCATTGTGTTACCATGGTAACTGCTATAGATTCCACCATTAGAAATATACGTAGAGCAGTCCCGGCATTATATCACCGCAACGTATCAATACAACAAAGAAGATGGAGTTTCCCAAGTTTGCTGCCTGTCTGCATCTAATATTAAAGCGTTGGAGTATCAGGAAGTTCATTGTTAGCATGGTGGTAGTTGTTAGTTTTACTGTGATGGTAAACCAGTGCTCTGGTTGCGCCATCCATCCATTTTCTGAAGGAGCAGTGGCTCTACTCCGAGCTCCTCCCGTGTGACTGAGCTCCTCACCCCATTTCTAAGGGAGCGCCCAGCCACACTGCGGAGGAAGCTCATTTCGACCTCTTGTATCCCTGATCTCGTCCTTTCGGTCACTTCCCAGAGCTCATGACCATAGGTCATGGACAGCTCTCGTTGCTGTTGTGTGAAAAGTGCTACCTCATAAACTCATCACGGTGAATAATGAGGATGCTCAGAACGTGAGGTAAATGAGGAATAACTTTGCACTGCTGGAGTTTAAAATAACCCTGTTTTGTTTTTCATATTTTTAAGATAGAAAATAATCAGGCACAGCACCTTTAAGCTGCTTCTTTCTTATGTACACACAAACTGCTGAGCAAATGATGTTGTCTCTTTAAGCTGGTGAGGCTGGAGAGGAGGTTGTAGACATGGCAACACCACAGACCAGCAGACAGTGTTCACATTCTGGTTTAGTATCTCTTAGAACATCTCAAGATGATTATCCAATCAGAAAACAGAATGAGCCTCACATGGATCTGTCATTCGGTTTGCAATTTTCAAAGCTGAAATGCAGTTGTTTTAAACTTACAAGCATTATTTTTTTTTAAATATTATCTATCTAAAAAAATAAAATAAAAAATATTGGACACTGGCATCCTGAGTGTGCTCTGAAGTTTATTTCATTTTTGATTCTTTTACCGCCTCGATGAAAATTGCAGAGCACTGCCAAAGTGTTAAAATGACACTGACAGGAGTTTATTTGACCCATTCTTCATTGCCACTGGGACAACTGTTCAGATACTAGAGCTCTAGGCCTTTAGTCCATTCATCTTGATACACAAAAATTGTATTAGTCGACTTATCCATTTATATATAAGGATTACGACAGGACAACAGCAGAAAGAAAAAGTTATGAGTGAGTTAGCTGAAGAGTTGGTATTTTTTGGTATTTATCTGTTAAAAAAAGCAGATTAAACTTTATCTGTGTTCATGTTGTTTCCTAGTACTTTTCCCCTCATAGTTAAGCAGTGTTTGCAGCTCCCCTGCAGGTGTATGAGTGCAGTTTGGGTCACAGACACACAACAGTTCGAGACCTTTTCAGTCTGCAGGACACGTCTTTAAGCGATAAGGGTGAGAAAAATAAACATTTTTTTAGATGCATCATTGTTTCTAATAAAACAATTCTCTTGCGAACACGCCAATAATCTGAATTTGATTCTGTTGCTGCTGCAGCCCTGTCATGACAGCTGAGCTGTGCTCTGTCACACAGAGGCCATGGGAATATCTCTGTTCAGGATTTATCTGAGGTTTTATTTTGTTCATGTTTGAGTTTTCAGGAAAAGACGCTCACAAATATTATCTCCCACCTGATAAACTAACCTCTGAGACAGAAAAACTAAGCTATTAGTCAGTAAAAGAAAGCAATCATGTTGCAGTAAAGTCACTGCTTCATCAGGCACCTCTGCACATTTAAACAGGAGACACTCATTTGATCTGAATGGTAAAATGTACAATAAAACATAAAAATTCATTGATAATCGTGAGGTGGCCACAGACTCGCGTCTGTACTTCTTTAGTCGACTACAGCCCTATAGGACACTCAAATCAACCTTTATCTGCTCAACATGCTCAATTTAATACCGATGAATATCTCAGTATAGATTTACGTTGACAGCTCTACCCGCTCCTGTGCCTCCTCCCTCTCCCTTCACTCCCACCTCCGTCTCGTCCCTGTGGAGAGATTTTTCCTCATACAAATCCATCAATGTCTTCATCACATCACCACATCACTGCAAGCCAACGTCAGCGCGCCAATGTTTATCCAATCAATAACAGCTCCCCGCTCCTCCTTTCATCACTCTATCCACCGTCAACCCCACATCCACCCAACTTGTTATAGACACACAGCTACTTTAAAGGTGCACTGTGGAACTTTTCTGATGAAGGGTCCATCAACCTGTAATTTGATACATGTAAAGTAGAGCTGTTTAATGTCACACTGTGGAACATTTCAGGCAGAGCAGTGACATTTCCCTGGAGAAAAGCATTTGAATGACGCTCCATCAGAAAAGTTACATAGTGCACTTTTAGGTACAGTACTTTACTACTTCTACTTCATTACATTCCACCACTGTCGCCAGCACATTTACATTTAAAAGCTTTTCTCAAGTTCAAATCTGCATTTCTCTGCGTATACTCCAGAGAATGTTTGAACAGCGTCTATCCAAAAACATTTGTCTCAGAATAGTGCCTGCGCCGCCTCACTGCA
>KN499470.1:0-11257 GCA_000787155.1 Scartelaos histophorus | reverse complement strand
CAGCAAAGATCCAAGATGTCAAGGCAGAAGCAATCGATCCAGAGTGAGTGAGGAGGACAGAGGCTGTTTCCGAATGGTTCTCATGTGTGGGCGGGGTTTGAGGTTTGCATGAGGCTAATTCTGACCAATCAGATCGCTCCACTGCACCATTTCCTGTTTGTTACTAAATTAGATCAGCTCTGGATCGATTGCTTCTGCCTTGCCATCTTGGATCATTCCTGCAAATTTGTTTTTACAGCAAATTTTACACTCTGAATTTTGACTGTTGAATTTGAAGTCTTGAATATATTTGCGCTGAAGGTGAATTTTTTACTTTGAATTTGAAACTCTTTGAACATGTGTACTTTTTTCAGCAACTAAAATTCAGAATAAAAATAATTCAAACATGTTTTTTCAGAGTTACGAAAATTCAAGGTGAGAAATTCGATGCCATTTAAAATTCAAAATCCGATGAGACAAATTATCTGGAGTAGTCATCATCTGGTCCCCATGGTGATGTTGCCTGAAATGTTCCACAGTATGACATGTAACGCTTCAACCACCAGACTAAGCAGTGTTGTTTTGTCTTTGAGCAAGACACTTTAACCACACTGAATTTATGAATGTTTGTGTATATGAGTGATTTAGCTACAAAAACACTTTTTTAATTCTATCTGTCTTAAAGACTTTTAGTTATTTTATACTTTTTGAGTGCCTCACTTTTTCAGTTTTGTATCTGAGACTGGTCCAAGCACCAAAAGGACAATTCTGCACAATCTCTACACAACCACGCAGCACGTTTGCCCCCTAAAGCTTTGCACACCCGTAACTTACTTAACTTTCTAAGTACCGTATTTTCTGGAGTATAAGTCGCACCAGTCAAAAAATGCATAATAAAGAAGAAAAAACATACAGGTCGCACTGGAGTATAAGGGGGGAGGGGCAATGCAATTTAAAATAACAGATTAAAGAACAACAGCGTGAATAGGTATACGTATGCTAACAAAACACGTATGCTAACGTAACACATTTAGCTGCACGACGCATTGACAACGAACTGTCAGAAGTGTCTGGTATGTTAACGTAGCAAACTAACAATTATTCAAATAACTATGCTAACATGCTAACAAGTTTACCAAAGCATCAATGTTACTCCAAATCACTAAATCCAGGGAAAATAACAAACAAACTGATATAATAATTAGTCGCTCCTGAGTATAAGTCGCACCCCCAGCCAAACTGCTGCACATAAAACATAGTCATATTACTGTAAATAACATTATAATATACTGAATGTTACTTTTATTGTACATTATAGTCTATTTTATTACCATTATTATTTTTCTATTCTTAAATTATTTTTAAGCCATTATTTATATCTTGTTTTATTGCTTGTTACTATTTTCCTGCTGTTCTTGAACACAGAAATTTCCCCACTGTGAGACTAACAAAGGCAAATCTTATTTTATCTTATCTTAAAAAGGCGACTTATACTCCGGAAAATACGGTAGTTGAATCTTCATGGAAACACACATGGGCGACCTGATTTTCAAAATAAAATACCGGGACTATACTGGGTCAGTATAGTCACATTTTCTTTGTGTTTTGTTCATTTTTAAGCAGCTTTTCTGTATTTTACCTAAACAAATGACCATGTATGCCTCTCTTTACCGTTGGCAGGGAACAAATTGAGCAAAAATAAGGAGATCAGGGAGATTTCTTATGCAAAAATGGGACAAATTTGGATAAATTTTGGATAAATCTGCTGGGACTGGGGACACAGAGCTCAAAACTGGGACTTTTCTGGGTAAATCGAGAAAAAAAAATTGTCCAAAAAATATCCGTACTGTACTGAAATACTATATGCCAAGTGTGAATGCAAACAAATTTCCCTCCCTGCTCGGAAATGCCCCGGCGAGTTGTTGGGTTTACAGCGCAATCACGTTAAAACGCACACAAACTTAACCGGATCCGCTCATTAAAACCCGCTGTACAAACTCTGGCAGCTGAAGAGTTCACAGTCACACTAACCCCGTAGGTGCAAATTACAGCGCCGCCATATGTTTTTTTTTTTTCTCTTTTTTTCATCGTTCTTCACGCCAATCTCTATGGCAACTGAAAAGTGAAAAATCTTGTTCTGTTTATAGTTTCTCGCCGGATTAGCAAAGCGCCGCAGCAGCAACACATCCTGGTATCTGCGCTCGCCACTGTGCACCTGCAGGAAAGTCTCTGCACCAGTGTTTAAATACAGATGTGGACAGGCAGGTGACTCGGGGGCAGGTGTTCACTATTGTCTGTGTTGGAGACAATGGGAGAAACCAGCAAAAGCAAATATTAGCCCCGTATTGTGTGTTTAGATTCATTCAGGTTTGTTTGAGTGATATTTTATCCTCTGTCGCTGCCTTTTCTCTGTCACTGCAATTAGTTCATTTGGTTCCATTGAGTTTTTTCATTTTCATTTTATTGTTTGCCAAGAGGAGGTAATTGCTTTTTGTTCAAAAGAAGAGAACAGAACTACTTAAAGCATTTTTAGCAGCTGTTTGGTATTTATTTATTTATTGCAAAAAAAATAATTAATCTTTAAAAAAATCAATCTGAAAATATGAGCTTGTGATGATGAATGGAACTGACCCAGAAGATATTAAAAAGTTAAATAACATAAAGCCCTATTTAAGTTCAATATCTCATTGCTCTTATTAACTTTTTTTTGGTCCAAGTTTAGCCCTGGTTTAGTCCATGTTTAGTTTTACTATAGTCCTGGTTTAGTCCTGGTTTAGTCCATGTTTAGTTTTACTTTAGTCCTGGTTTAGTCCATGTTTAGTTTTACTTTAGTCCTGGTTTAGTCCATGTTTAGTCCTACTATAGTCCTGGTTTAGTCCTGGTTTAGTCCATGTTTAGTCCTATTTTAGTCCTGGTTTAGTCCAGGTTTAGTCCATGTTTAGTCCTAGTATAGTCCTGGTTTAGTCCTACTTTAGTCCTGGTTTAGTCCATGTTTAGTCCATGTTTAGTCCTACTATAGTCCTGGTTTAGTCTTACTTTAGTCCTGGTTTAGTCCAGGTTTAGTCCATGTTTAGTCTTACTTTAGTCCTGGTTTAGGCCTGGTTTAATTCTAGTCCTATTTTAGTCCTTGTTTAGTCCTAGTTTTATCCTGGTTTAGTTCTACTTTAGTCCTACTTTAGTCCTGGTGTGGTTCTACTTTAGCCCTGTTTTCAGCCTAGTTTTATCCTGGTTTAGTTCTACTTTAGTCCTAGTTTAGTCTTGGTTTAGTCCTGGTTTAGTCCTACTTTAGTCCTGGTTTGAACAGTTTTATCACAATGAATAAGGCGACGATCCAAATCAACATTCAACAGCAATTTCAAAGACAGAGCGAGAATTTGAGGAAACAAATGGTCTGTTTTGTTTTTTATGATGAAACATTTATAAAGAATCGAATCATATGTTTCTCACATTTCTCAAGTTCGTTCACGGACGATATTGCATCATTTGAAATAAAATAAAATGTGTGACAAAAGCCAAAACTGTTCATCCACACTGCAAATTTCTCTGAGATTTTAACACTTATATCAAGTTATTCATCTTGTTTTTCGATTTATTATTGACTTTCTAGTTCTGAAACGGATTAATTCTATTTTAGTCCTACTATAGTCCTGGTTTAGTTCAGGTTTAATTCTAGTTTAATCCTGGTTTAGTTCTACTTTAGTCCTTGTTTGGTCCCAGTTTAGTCCTGGTTTGGTTCTACTTTAGTCCTAGTTTTAGTCCTGGTTAAGTTCTGGTTTATTCCTACTTTAGTCCTACTTTAGTCCTACTTTAGTCCTACTTTAGTCCTACTTTTAGTCCTATTTTAGTCCTACTTAGGTCCTACTTTTAGTCCTACTTTAGTCCTACTTTTAGTCCTACTTTTAGTCCTACTTTAGTCCTACTTTTAGTCCTACTTTAGTCCTACTTTTAGTCCTATTTTAGTCCTACTTTTAGTCCTACTTTAGTACTACTTTTAGTCCTACTTTTAGTCCTACTTTAGTCCTACTTTTAGTCCTACTTTAGTCCTACTTTTAGTCCTATTTTAGTCCTACTTTAGTCCTACTTTAGTCCTACTTTAGTTCTACTTTTAGTCCTATTTTAGTCCTACTTTTAGTCCTACTTTAGTCCCACTTTAGTCCTGCTTAGTCCTACTTTAGTCCTACCCTAGTCCTACTTTTAGTCCTAGTTTACTTTAAGATCACAGATAATTTCAAAATGTTAAGCCATTTTCTGATAGATTTAAGTTTATATCTTAAATGTTTGCAGCTTTTTTACAGTTAATGATTCTGTACGTGTTTAAAGACGCACTGCGTAACTTTTCGCTTGACTCCATGGTTATTTCTCTGCCCGGAATGTTCCACGATAAGGCATTAAACCCTCTCGCTGTGGGAGAGGTTCACGTCTCCACAGATCTGATCATTTCTGGCGCTCGTATCCATGGAGATTGAGTTTAAAACACCATGCACCATTAAACATTCCAGGGAAAACTCAGCTTATACGGACAAACTAATAACGTCTCCATGGTAACGAGCGGGCGGCGGACCCCAGACCCAAAGTTCCACACTGCAGCTTTACCCGTATCCACATTTTCGTCCACATTCGGACACATTTTGCTGCATAAATTGCCTGAAGTTGAACATGTGAGGCAGAGGAGCAGCTCAGACCAGGATCATTAGCCATGTTCTGTCCTCCCTCGCCTCCTCCGCCCACTCCTCTGACCCTTCCCGTCCTCCATGCTGAGCCTCGTCTTGTGTAATATCTTTTCCTCGCAACAAATCTTTCCATCGCCGCTCATTCACTTCAGCACCATCCTTGGCATTTTTTCATTAGCGGTAAAAGCCACTTTTTGCTTTTGCACCTTCGCTAAACCATTAATGTTGAGTAAAAACGGCTGGAACATGTGTTTACAGTGAAAGAGGTGAAGCCGTAGTGTCCCTAATAAAACTGTTAAAGACGGTTTACAAATGGCAGCACCTCTTTTCAAAGGTTTCAGTTTCTTTTTTTCAGTTTTGCTGCCGTTTTGACGAATTTTCAATCGACAAAAGATAGAATGTTCTAATGATCTTTTTAATAATTACACGATCAATCAATACAGCTAATTATGCCGTTTTAATTTAGTCTGGGTTTAGTCTGGTTTAGTCCTGGTTTAGTGCTGGTTTAGTTCTAGTTTAGTTGTGGCTTAGTCCTAGTTTAGTCCTGATTTTAGTCCTGGTTTAGTTTTAATGTAGTCCTGGTTTAGTTCTCATTTAGTTCTAGTGTAGTCTTGGTTTAGTTCTTGTTTAGTTCTGGTGTAGTCCTGGTTTAGTTCTTGTTTAGTTCTGGTGTAGTCCTGGTTTAGTTGTGGTTTACTTCTAGTGTAGTCCTGGTTTAGTTCTCGTTTAGTTCTAGTGTAGTCCTGGTTTAGTTCTCGTTTAGTTCTAGTGTAGTCCTGGTTTAGTTCTCGTTTAGTTCTAGTGTAGTCCTGGTTTAGTTCTCGTTTAGTTCTAGTGTAGTCCTGGTTTAGTTCTCGTTTAGTTCTAGTGTAGTCCTGGTTTAGTTCTCGTTTAGTTCTAGTGTAGTCCTGGTTTAGTTCTCGTTTAGTTCTAGTGTAGTCCTGGTTTAGTTCTCGTTTAGTTCTAGTGTAGTCCTGGTTTAGTTCTCGTTTAGTTCTAGTGTAGTCCTGGTTTAGTTCTCGTTTAGTTCTAGTGTAGTCCTGGTTTAGTTCTCGTTTAGTTCTAGTGTAGTCCTGGTTTAGTTCTCGTTTAGTTCTAGTGTAGTCCTGGTTTAGTTCTCGTTTAGTTCTAGTGTAGTCCTGGTTTAGTTCTCGTTTAGTTCTAGTGTAGTCCTGGTTTAGTTCTCGTTTAGTTCTAGTGTAGTCCTGGTTTAGTTCTCGTTTAGTTCTAGTGTAGTCCTGGTTTAGTTGTGGTTTAGTCCTGGTTTAGTTCTAATGTAGTCCTGGTTTAGTTGTGGTTTAGTCCTGGTTTAGTTCTAATGTAGTCCTGGTTTAGTTGTGGTTTAGTCCTGGTTTAGTTCTAATGTAGTTTAGTCCAGATTTAGTCTTACTTTAGTCCAGATTTAGTCTTACTTTAGTCCCAGATTTAGTCTTACTTTAGTCCAGGTTTAGTCTTACTTTAGTCCCAGTTTTAGTCCAGATTTAGTCTTACTTTAGTCCCAGATTTAGTCTTACTTTAGTCCAGGTTTAGTCTTACTTTAGTCCCAGTTTTAGTCCAGATTTAGTCTTACTTTAGTCCAGATTTAGTCTTACTTTAGTCCCAGATTTAGTCTTACTTTAGTCCAGGTTTAGTCTTACTTTAGTCCCAGTTTTAGTCCAGATTTAGTCTTACTTTAGTCCCAGGTTTAGTCTTACTTTAGTCCTTATTTACTCCAGGTTTAGTCCTGGTTTAGTCTGTAACTTGGCACTAGCTTGTCTCTGTGTAAAACTATATCTTTAATGCCATTAACTAAAATGTAGTTTTTATGTTTTTATGTTTTATGTTTTTAATGATTAAGGCTTAGTAAAAACTTAATTAATCCCATATATCCTATAAGCAGTTATAATTATAGGTCCTGCATCCGATTTTTCACATCAAGGCAATTTTTTGCCCTCGTACAGATACAGTATCTGCAGCTCTTGAGATCAAAATAAGTCTGCATCTAATTAGAAAGTCAGGAAGTGCACATCAGCATGCTAGTTTTGTTAAGGTCACTCAAAACACAGCTTTGGTCTCTGAGAAGTAAGAGGTAAAAATCAGCTCGAGCCCTTTAATTATACTGAAACTGATACTTAGCAGTGACATCGCGCTGGGGGAGTTCTATAATGCATTGCTATGGGTAGAATGTTCAGCAGTTTCCATGGTGACACAATGCACACATTAGCAAGCACCGACAAAAAGCTTTTAAGGTAGTCTGAAAACGCAAGAAAGAACAGAAAATGAATTTAAACAGCACATTTTCAGGAGCTTGTGATCAATACGAGCGTGAGGAGTTTGATTTTCAGCTAAAAAGGTGAAAGTGGCTCACGCTAGCTAGCTTGGGACGCTAATTTTCTGTGTGAGAAACTTGTTTAACAGCACAAATCATCACTTGTTGTAGTTCCAAGTTGCTTTTTTTTTTCTAGCCAGATTGTGTTAAATTAAAGATGAACTTAACCATCTTCTGACAGTTCTGACAGAGCAGTGCTTCCAGTTAGCGTTACACCTCCAGGGGATGTTGTTGACGTGTCAGTATTGGCTTCTGCCCCCGTCGGAGAGTGTGACTTCATCGATTTCTATCTGGAAAAAAGTGGCCTAATTAGAATGCACCACGTCTGGACTGGACCCACCAAGTCGCTATATTTACTCTTATCTGGCAACCCACCTCCAGCTAACTTCAAAGCCGCTCTGATCTGCGCAGGGGCATGTTTGATTTCTGGATTTCTTGAATGATTATCACAAGAAAGACCACGGCGTTAATGGGGAAATTCAATCCAAAACCCACGACCATCGCCTGTTTTCAGATATTTTCCGTTTTATGACGACTGTTATTGTCTAAATTCACAGTTAAAATATACCAACGTAGCAAAGTGTGACAAGTTTGCTCATTTTTATTCTTAGCTATGTGTTTTCTCACAAGTAGAAGCGCTATTTCTAAAGTTAATAATAGTTATTAATGACAGGGCAGCAGGGGTTCAGCTGGTGAAAGTGAATGAAAAATGAGCTGAATTATGAAGCGGCTCTTTAATTTCAAGCAGTGTTTGTTTTGACAAGAAGGTCCTGTTTAATTTTGGTCGTTTGACATGATTTATTCAAACAATATTTTTTTTAGTTGCTGAAAATGCCATGTTAATTAAAGGTGTGTCACTTTCTAAAGGTGGCACCATGGAAATATAAAAGTTTAAACCGTACTTTGGACATGTGGTACTTGCAGTTTATCGCCAAAAGAACAATGGAAACGAGCATAAGTGAGTCAGGTTTGTGGAGGTGCGAGTCGCTAACACTTAGGATGCATGTTCAGTGCAATAAACACAGCCAAGATGAAAAAAACTTTTATTTTAGTCTATTTTTTGGCTAAAATGTTCAATATTATGACTCTGAATTAATAACATCCATACTAGTTCCAGGGCGATTTTCTTGTTTTTTTTGTTCTGTTTTTTGGCTCTGAGATTTAAAAGTCAAACTTCATCATTTCATTTCCCTTTAGTCATTGTTTTGGTCTTCAAAAATGTTTTTATATTTATTGTTTTTCTGTCATGACTTTTTATTTGATTTTTATTCAAGACAAAATAGTAAAACCACCAGAATTATTATCACATATATTCTGGAGCAACAGGCCGGCGTGTGATACTGTAAAAGTGTCTCAGCTCCAGTCACTGCTCATTCAGGAATGTTCCGTCTTGTCTTGCAGACAGTAACTTCTTGTTGGGGAACGCCCAGGGTCGTCATGGTTACCCCATCGTGTACTGCTCGGACGGTTTCTGTGAGCTGACGGGGTTCGTGAGGACGGAGGTGATGCAGAAGACCTGCTCCTGCAGTTTCCTTCACGGAGCAGAGACCAGTGACAGTGTGGTCCAGCAGATCGACAAGGCCCTGAGCGCCCAGCACGAGTACCAGGCCCACGTCTGCTTCTACAGGAAGAACGGTGCGGGATTATACCCGGATTATACCCGGATTATACCGGGACTCATGATGGCCACTGATCCAGAGATTATGATGATACTAATAATCTGACAGAATGAACAAAGCTGCACTAAATCCCAGTCTAATTTAAACACAATATGACTCTGGTTAGATTCAGTTTCAGCAGCTCAGTGTGTTACATGTTTCAGCAGCTCGGTGTGTTGAGCTGCTTCTTCTCCACTGCCTCTGGTCTCTGTGACATATGTCATATCAGCTGTTGCTGCTTCCTTTCCAAGTGAAGGTTATTTTTAACAGAGCAGTGTGGTGTTTACACAGACCTTGACATGTTTCAGATGTCGTCTGCATCCTTTTCCAGATGGTCACATGATGTTATATTGTCAAAGCTGATTTACACAGATTTTGGAGCGATACCGATGCAGGTAGAAGAATGGATCTGTGCACCTGCAGTCTGCACCTGCAGTCTGCACCTGCACAACTGCATCTGCACGACTGGGTCCCAGGTCCTTGAGAGTTGATAGGTCCTTAGGTTCTTATGTTCTTAGGTTCTTATGGCTTGTTTCTGGCTTGTTTGATGTCCTCCATCTCAATGGCATGACTCTCCTGAAGAAGCAGCAGAAGGCAAACAAAATATGTACATTTTGTGCAAACAACACACTGGTCTGTCAAAAAGAACCTTCATTTGAAATAAAGCTGTTACGTCCTGCCCAGAAGGGCTGGACAGTCACAGGTGTGTGGCAGAAGGAAGTCCCTTTTCCTCAGAGTCCAACTTGGAACTCGAATGAGTCTGGAGGAGCTCGAGCAAAGTTTTCGAGATAGAATCCAAGATGGCTGTGCCCTGTGGCGCTTGTGGTATAAACTGACCCCGCCCACAGGAAGTAGAACAACAAGAAGTAACAACAGCTGATACAGGACGCCTCTAGAATCCAAGATGGCTGTGCCCTGTGGCACTTGTGGTATGAACTGACCCCACCCACAGGAAGTAACAACAGCTGATAGACGACACCTCACCACAGACCAGAGACCAGAGACCAGAGACCAGCGACAGGTCTGAGGGTCTCGCAGCGTCACAGCCCAAACATGTCAAGTATTACATCTCGATAATGAAATTATCTGACCAAAAGAAACTGAGACACAGTCCTGGACAAACCCTGCACACAGTTTGTGAAAAACTGAGGAAGTCTTTTCTTAAATTATATGAAACATCTGGAAACACATGCAAATGATGGAATTGTACAAAATTATCTCTTTACATAAACTGAGTTTGAATCTACTTCTTACACAACCAAAATGTGGGACTTAGTTTTTGATAATTTGTTGAAATGTATTTGGCCAAAACTGAGTTATAAAAGGTCCAGGGGCTCTACACAATTACTGCTGCAGATTATATATTTCATTGCTGAAGCTGCTAAAATGGCAGGACCTGTTGCCAAACCAGTGCCGCCAGAAACAAAAAGAACAACTGTTTGAAATGGGAAAAGGAGAAATTTAATTTGTCAACTGGACAAAAGTTTATTTGCTCCAGTTGACAAATGGAGTTTCTCTTTTTGCCCTGGATTCTACCTGCACGACCACAGCATTTTACACACAACTGTCTGAAATGTCTTACCTTAAAATCCAATCACCTTTTGCTTTGCTCTGGTTTGTTTTTGAGTAAGTGAAATGTTTTAACTGTGTGATGTTCACAGGGAATCCATTCTGGTGCCTCCTGGACATTGTTCCAATCAAAAATGAAAAAGGTGACGTGGTTCTGTACCTTTTATCCTTCAAAGACGTGAGCGACTCATTCGGGAAGAGCCACCACTACCCGGAGACTGAGGGTGAGACCGGAACATTTCTCACTGCAAAACAACACAGCTCATTTTTCCCTGGTTTGTTCAGCCAAACTGTCCAAAAGTGAAAATTGCTCAAATATTTGATCATTTAAAGCAACTTTTTTGAGGCTTGGCCCTTCCCTGTCTGATTCCATGTTTCATAAAACCACTTTGGAACATTCTTCATAGATATAGATGAGTTTTCTGCCCTTTTGTCAAACAACATTTGCATGGAAACAACAGTAGGAAGCTCCATCTCTGTATTTAAGCTAAAAAAGTCCCACAGTGGAGCTTTAACTTAATTCAGCATAGATTATATACATTTACATACATTTTAAACAGACTAGTCTAAAATCCCAATAGGCTCAACATAAGAAATCACATTAAACACAGTTACACAACACATCACTACAGTTTTGATGTGGTGGTTGTGCGTTTTTCAGGTCTGTCGGACGCAGTTCACCAGAGCAGAAAAACTCACCGCTCGCACTTCGCACAAGTCCGACACCGAGGCCGGACCTTAATGCACCATCTGACCAACCTGTTCCACAAGAGGGGCAAGAGGAAGCTGACCAGTGTGAGTACAGGGCTGGAACATACGTGTATCTGTGATTAT
The DNA here is from genome assembly GCA_000787155.1 of Scartelaos histophorus. Taxonomy (NCBI): domain Eukaryota; kingdom Metazoa; phylum Chordata; class Actinopteri; order Gobiiformes; family Gobiidae; genus Scartelaos; species Scartelaos histophorus. Next base: position 239 of record KN499470.1, on the reverse strand, counting down.
TATTGTGTAGCCATGGAAACGCTGCCTATTCAGTTCGGTTTAGTTGATTAAATTTCTTTTGGGCACTGAAGGCACACATTTTTATTTCACAAAAGAGAGCAAAAGCCGGCGTCCGTACACAGTGGTAGGAAACATGTCGTCCAGTGCAGAGAACACGGACCAGATGAAAAACATCTCATTCTGTTTTTTTGGTTAAAAAGTTACATACTGTCGTTTGTGTAACTTTTCTGGTGGAGGGT
>JACN01003669.1:0-31762 GCA_000787155.1 Scartelaos histophorus | reverse complement strand
GCAAAGCATACCCCCTACGCCTATGAATGCTAATGTATACTAACATGCTTTGTGTAACTTTTCTGGTGTTTTGTAGTATTTTATTAAACTTTTCCATCTTCATGTAGACCAAACCAGACCAAGTTACAGGTCAGATCTTTACAGAGACAACCCTGCCCTGTTTTTTGCCTATTTTTTAACTATAAAACCACCATGGAATAAATGAAAGTTAGAGCAGTTAAAATGAAACATTCCAGAGCAATGACATGTCCATAGAGACAAGCAGAAAAAAGTGACATTGTGCACCTTTAATGAAACTTTTCCTTTGCTGAATTGGAATAAAGTTATTTAGACAATTGTAGAGATGTCTCACAGATTGTAATACAGTCTGAGTGCTGTTTGCTTCAAAGAGGGATTTTCTTTCTTTTTTTCCCTTTTTAAAAATCATTGTATGGTTCCAAATTACAGAGATAAAAGCTCGATTATACAAAGTACAAGATGCTTTAAGTGTCAGATTGTTCTCTGCAAGTATGGAAATGTAATATTGAAAGTGTTTTCAAAACCCAGAGTTTAGCACAGCTTGCTATCAACAAATAAGACCACCCACTGTACCTTTATGAAATTGTATAAGTACATTTCTAGCTCTTTTAGTTACTCTGAACACAAAGTCATTTTTCTTTGTCAGGCATAAGGTAGAAATCACGCCAGCACTATTTGATTGAACGCACAATCTGCTCTTTTTATCATCAACGGAGCTCTGGGATGACCTTCACTATCACGACGCAGGTGTCTCCTCTGCCCCATATGTTTAATTATTCACTTTCCTTTCAATCTGGGCTCTCTGTGGTCAGGCGCGTACCTTGGGCCTGTGCACGGCTCCCCTGGTGGCCTTTCGGAGGTAAATGACAGAACCTTCGGCTGTTCACTTGGCAGTATAATAAATGGGAACGCACATAAGATCGACTTTGGAGAGCGTCTAATGCCTGACCTGGGAATAACATCAGCACTAATTGCGAGTGGTGACAGCCACGGCATTTGTGTAAAGGGATTTTTACAAAGAGCAGGGGAAACGAGCCCACACAGGAGTCCATATTAGGCACAACACGGCTCTTTGCACTTGTCTGCTACAAATTCACGCCAATTTGCCCTCTCTGTTTGTTTGTCCATTAAAGACGTCAATTCCTTTAGAGGCAAATGCAACGCACAGTGGGTGAAAGAGACTGCACTGGGTAACAGAAAAACACTTATTTTTACCGTGTTATTTTTGTTATGTTCATATTGATCTACAGGTTAATTTTTTCATTGTGTAGTTTGTAAAAAGTTTATTATTTTGGTCTCTTCATTAAAAATATCTCAGAGGACTGTGAAGTGAAATGTGTTCTATTCAACTTGATAATTCATAGGTGAGGTGGTTTGCTGTCAAATTCCTGATTCTGAGGTGTAAAGAGCTGCGTGAACTGACAACCAGAGACCTGTACGCTAATAGGAAGATCAATTATCAGTCACAGGGTAGTGAAAGGTTTTCTCTTTTGTTTTTTGTCCTTGTGGTGTTGCATTTATTCTCATATTTATGTAGGCTTAAGGGGGGCAAACCATGTGCATTGTGATTGAATCATATAAATGGGCAGTAGAATGTTATATATGTTTTATTATGGTTTATTGTAGGGCAGCCAATACATTAAAATTAATTAATTTGAAAAACCCATAAGATCAGAAATGATAAGTGGGGCTAAGAATCACAGGGTCCTTCACAGTTCTATTTATATATAGATATCTCTCTCTATATATATCTAGCAATGGTAATATCAAGAAAAAGTGTGTGTGCATGCGTGTGTGTGTGTGTGTGTGCATATGCCTGTGTGCAGTGTTGGTTGTGGTCGAGGGGGTGATGGGCAGGGCAGCTGTGACTTAAATAGTATTTTACCACCAGCGAGTGTGGAGTGAATGGACAATGCACTGTAAAGCGCTTTTGGTATCTTGAATGGTGCTACAGTCTATAAATCCAATGCATTATTTATATACATTGTTTCTGATACCACGATTTTGGTAGATTCCAGTAATTGGCAAAAAGAGATTGTTTACTTCTCACCTGTCACCACTCCACCTATTACTTTGAATTTGGCAAATTTAAATTCAAAACTCAAACTTCTCCTGACATCTCATCTTTGTTCCCAGTATAGGGCAGCATAGATGTCAATAGAGAACCAGTGCAGCTCCATATTGGCCTGATGGTTGCTGTTCATTAAAAGTAGCTTGAAAAGGCTGAAGTATGGATCTAGTGGAGTGTGAAAGAACAGAGTCAGTCAATCTAAAGTGGAATCACGATAATAAACGCACATAGGCTCTGAGTTACACTAATGATCCTGGAGGGGGATGAGATTGCTGCCATTGTGTCATTGGCTGGTCTAATTGGAGGAGAGTGAATAGGTGAGGAAGGGACACAGCAGGTAGGTGGAGGGGGACTGTAATGAGGAACACTAACTAGGCGTGTAAGCACTTAGATGTGATCACCCTATGACATGCACTTATTAGCCAAACACAGATCTGATGCAGGCACAGCGTGTTTCACTATAGGAGCCGAGCACCTATAGAGTCGTGTGATTTTCGAACATATTAATATCCATCGAGTTTCACTTTCAAGCCAACCGTGACGATGTTTATGACATTGGTTTTTACTTTACTGGGTATTCAAGGTATATTTAAGGTGTTTCTGATTTGCTACCAGCTTGTCTCCATGGAAATGTTCTTGTCTTACCTGTAATGTTTCAGAGTATGGTATATAATCAGAGTATCTACTGTGGAACATTCATAAAGACAGAAAAGTTGCACAATACGCCTTTAATCTCATCATAATTGTTTTTTTATTGTTCCAAATACTTCAAAAACGTGCACTTTCACACTGTTTAGTCTGGTTAAGTGATTTGAATGGGGACTTAAGTTGAAACACAGGAAGACACTCGACCACAAGAGGTATTTCAAATTTTATCATAGCCAAATAGAAGGAAATATGAGTTGATGAAATAGCGCTGACCTTCTATTGTAAAGTCAACTAACAACGTGCTAACATGTAGAACTTACTTTGCCCTTCACTTGCCTGCATAATGTTAAAGAGGCAGGTTTTGACACTGCCGCATTAACACTGAGCTTTCAACAATGCTTTGCTAAACATCTGAGCTCTTCCAGTTTTGTCCATTTATTTCCGACTGGTGCCTTGATTTTTCCCCTCGCCTTCAACCTTGTTCTTTTTTCTGTTGGCCCTCGCTTAAAAGCTTTTCTTGCTACCAACATCCACTTTTCAACCATGCAAATACAACCCACTCCATCTCCTGGCTGCTCTGGGATTTCAAGTCTCTCACATCAATTGTCGCAAAAACTAAAGATGCATTGCTGGCCCACAAATGGACACCTATTTATACTGTGCATATGTTTATGTTCATCTGTAGCACACCTCCTCAGCCCTCATCATAAAGGCCTTTCATTGCTTCTTTTATCCCAAGTTCCTCATTCACCGCTTGGTACTTCAAACGCAACCATCAAGAAAGAGAAAAGCTGACTTGTTTACCGGCAGTGTAAGCGGTGTCAAATGCCTATTTTTAGAGGGCTCATTGATGTTGAAATATATACAAAAGTTGAGAAGTTTGCATGTTTTGTTAAGGAAAAAAAATAAGTTCCAAAACCGCTTCCCCAGCACTCACTCAGCTGAATGCACATTTTGCAGATAAACTTTGTCCTCAGGATTAATTATGTATTTTCCTTAGGTCAAAATGAATAATCTTATCCAAAGTAGCGTCTCAGCTCTTTCACAGGCCATCGCCCACTCACCCAATTGTCCCTCTGGGCTACAGTAAAGCGTTTTGCCTGTAATGTATCCAGTGCAGAAAACTCCCAGACCAGATAGCTGAAAGAGAATGACAATGGTTAGTGTTGTTTTGCCTTTTAGCCATGAGTATTCCAGTAGATGAGGGACCTTGAGCATATGAGGCATAATGTAAAGGGAGATAAGCAGTGTTCAGTGTTGTCTTTGTAGCAGCAACATGTGGTGATGGTGAGACTAGTGTCTGCTTTTCAAATAAAAGTATGAAGTGAATGAATTATGCATGAAATTGTAAAAGCAGCTAAAAAGAGCTATATACTAAAACATATTTATGATGATAATACTCAATTATACTTTGCAATTTTCAACACACATACAGTATTATGACATTTTCAGAAATAGTCAATACCTTAGTCAATACCCTACATTTTTAAAGTTTAATTTTAGTATAGTCTGTCTGATCTCAATATGCACATTATACAGTAAATCGGCAGTGATTCTAGCAGTTCTCAAAGTATCACCTAAGAAAACATTTTGCCTCCAAGCACCACCAGGTCTAAAAGTGAACAATTCCAGATAAAAACTAAGACTATTCTAAGGCTAAGCAAGGTTTACGACAGGACTAACCAATTGCTATACAAGTTGAAACAAGGTCAAACCCAAGGAGGACAAAAAATGTGAATTGAATTGCCGAGATGACAAGGTGAGGTAAGGGCTGATGTTTGGTGTGGTATTGACATGATGGTGTGATGGAGTATGCTTTACTTTCAGATATTCTCAAATACAGTTCAAGGTTCAAAGAAAAGAAACAACAGCAACAGTTTAATTTTAACAAGACTGCGGCACTTCCCATAATTTTGTTTCCTCTAGTTGTGTTTCATTTCTTTGACTGGAAAGGCTGAAATGGTCAGCCATTAAAAATGACCTTACAACTCAAAATCTTTAATGCATTAGGATGAGACACGGCATGGGGGACAATGGGACCATTATAATGAAGCCTTAGTCGTAGCCATAACCACATTACAATAAATAATATTATAAATGTCATTATTATTATAAACAAATCATACATACATACATACATTTAGTACTTGTCAGGAACTTTTAGTTATTTTTCCTATAATATATTATGTTTCAGCTGTAGAGGGTTGATTAAATAACTTTTATGATTCATTATAAATACAATTTCATTCTGCTATTTATTAATTTCTGTGTTTGTTTGTTTTTTTTGTTTGGTTTTTTTTACCATATTTTACATTTAGATAATTGTACTTTAGAATTATTGTGTCAGTAGCATAAATTAGTTCCAATAGTAACATTTATCGTGTATATTTTCAGCAATATATCATACATCAAAATGTGTTACCGTGACAGGCCTACCTATAATTATATCTTAATTCGTCCCTGGTAGCATATAAAAGCTTTCCTCCAATAAAGGTGTTGAGATTTCCCAAGTTGACGGTGGAGTTCTAGGTCAAATATCCCGTACACTAATCCACGGGCACACTCTGCTGACCCTGAAGGTTTTAGCTCCACTAATACGGAGTGATACCTTCGCCTCCGGTGGGGACAGCCGTCACTTTTTATTACCACACCTCCCTCCAGACTCCGGCTCGCACTCCAATCAACACTTGGAGATGACACTGGCAGCATGAACAGAACCACTGGCACCAGTCCACAACAGCTGTGTGCCCAACTATAACAACCCCATGCACTGCACACACCCCAAATGAGGATATATTAATAACAGTGAAAGCCCGGTGTCAGCAATCCAAACTCATTTCCACCGTGTCAGAGGGTTCATGCATAATTATCCGCATCGACGACCTACATGCAATTTCATAATACCCCCCAAAATTGGAAAAAAATAAGCCAGCGTCTTAATGGCCCCACCACAGAGCAGGGAGTGAGTCATCAACTTTTAAATAGTTGTATGTTTACTCTGAATACCACCTAATTGAAATCTTACTGTGGCGAACAGCATTTTAGGCAAACCAAGGTGGCTGCAATTATAGGGCAAGCCCACTTTTTCATTTTGAAGCATCAGGTGGGAGTAATTTCACAATCGTGTATTTAAAAAAGTGTAAAAGTGTAGGGTGTAACTCATTAACATAAAAGGTACAGTATATAACTTTCTGAATTTCACCTGCACGATTCCATGGAAAAAGAAAGTTAAAATATACTTGGGAACATTCTCCATTCTCCATACTGTGGATTGTTGACAAAAGTTGCTTTTTTGGGGGGTAAAAAAAATAATAATAATAATAATATATTTTAGTCTACATTCTGGCTAAAAAGTCTGCAGTCAGGTTTAAGGAGTTTTGTCTGGTACATGGACTAAAGTACCAGTCCTTTGGTCTTAGACTCATGGAGGACGTTCACTTGAACTTGAAAACCGATGAATCAACAACAGGCCATGAAATGAATATCCTCTTATTCAGTGTGACCTCCTCCCATTGACTTTGCAAAGTTTCAAGTCTTTTCAAGGCTCATTCAACATGAAAGACATACAGAATAATACACCAGAAGGACGTCTCAACATGACTATTGTAAAAGCAGAGTTTGGGTCGCTGGATGTTATTTTATTGGAGGATTAATGAACAGGAGATGAAATAGCTACTGCACCTTTAAATAAAAGAGATACTTGCAATTCAATATGTGCATAGAGTAAACAATGTATCCTTTAAAATGATGTTATTCTCATATTAAATATTTGATAAGCTGTCCAATTAACTCCAATTCAAAAATGCCTTTGTTGAAGTTCAGTTCATGTCACTGTCTCTAAATCAATCAATAATTAATTTGAAGTTCAAATATCAAGCATTTTATTTGATGAAATATGTGATATAAGGATTTATTTGGCACCATAATCATGCAGCCAGCACCATCTCTAGATCTACAGCTCAGATCTGTCACTGCACTCACAAACTCACAGTGAGAGCAGAGATAAAAGCCGGACGCTCCCTCAGGTCAGTTTTAACCCAGAACTCCAAATGAAAGAGAAGCTGCATAAAACTCTATATTGAAATTTCTCTTTGGCTGTGAGAGCTGTTGTATTAATATTTTAACATCTTACACAAAGCACACACCACCAAATCCACTGTTGTTTCTGCCAGGTCCAAATAAAAGGAGAGAATTCAGGTCAAAGAAATGAAAGAAGAACTTCAAAGCACCAAAATTCTACTGATGCATCCAAAAAAGACACAGTGGCCTATAAGATAATACACAAATGTTATGGTCAGATGTTGAAAATATAGAGTATTTGACCATTTATGTTACTATTAGTATTAATACTTTCAAATGTTAGATTGGACTTACGACTTTAGTTACAACACACCTTATACAAGTAAATACTGGCAAAAAAGACCAGTATGGAACCTATGGATGACAGAGGGATTACATATAACACCACATGGTAAAATAAAAGAAAGTACCATTATTTAACGTTGCAACATTATAAAATATTGTCTACTGTCTTAGTTTTTTATTGCAATCTGTATTCATCAGTAAAGTATAATCCTTAGTATCAAAATCTGGTTTTAAATTGTATTAACGTGACAACTCTAATAGTGACTAGTACTGTGAAACTTTGTGTTGATGATTCACTTTTTGCATGAATTACCATGAGCTTTTTCATGAAATATTAAAATTCATTTCAAAACAGAATTGTTTGTGTTTGATCATGAATAAAATATGACGTTTGGAAACTATCTTTATGTCCTTTTGGTGAGTCCTGAGATTTCTACAACAAACATCTACATGCCGTCCAAGTGTGAAGTAAATTAAATCCATTTAGCCTGTCACATCATTTATTAAGGCTTTGAACTGGCACAAATTAGTTGGTTAGTTGGATTTTTCTTCTTTTTTTTTGCTAAGTGGTTTATGTCACAGACCACCTCAAGCGTAACCAGCTTCATACAAGACTTTCTGAATGATAAATTAACGTTTATGTAGTATAAACAGCCAGATAAAATGGAAGGTTAAACGTTTACCACTTTGTGTAGATTCCAATAAAATGATTCCCTGAGCAGCCAGTCCCTTCTATTCTGTTTGAATCATGTCCAAATTTGAGATCCAACAATGGCTGCTAATTTGTCCCACATCCTCTTGTAACATTTAGAAGAAACTATATAACTTATTTTACCTGAGAGAAGTAATAGTGCTTTGATTGTTGATTCTGAGAAAAATGCTGATCCTCAGACCTATATGTTGTTTTCCCCCTTTTTACGAGTATCCAGCCACGTTTGTTTTTCATGTGTCTCTCTGACTGGTTAATCCACCTGTCGATCACGCCCTCTGAAGTCAGGGAGACAGGACAAGGCTCCAGATCCACTCGTCCTTGTAAAGTTTTGTCAAAGCGTTTGGTTCTGGCTGGTCAGGTAAATAAAACTACAGATTTTTGCTTCAATCGATTAAACCAGTAATCTTGTCAACCAGTTACACTTAAATCATCTTTAGACACAGACAGAGCAGCATCAGATAAAGAAATGGTTGGTTACACAGGTCGGGTCCCTTTGCTCTTAACCCACAATTGTCTTTGATGGATTGAACGCCACTGATTCACCAACTCTAATCGCCCTGATGATTTCATTAGTCCTCCCCCCACAGCCCACAATCATCGCCTGGGGAAGTGTTCAGACCAAGATGCATGCCACAAGTTTTTCTTTTTTTTTCATTATTGACCCCCGGGGGAGCTGTAATCTGCACGAAGCCTCTCTCCGCCAGCATCCGTCACCCACTGGTATACAGTCCGTGTGACCTCTGGTGTTTTCAGCAGGTAATGAATCCCCAGGGAGGAGGGGACAGAGGAGGGGGGGACATGGTGCAATGGCCTGGTTGGACATAGGTGCCCATTGCAGCAGATGCCACGCGCTGCTGTGGTATCGATAGATCAATCAATAGACGGATACAAGCTCAAAACAAGAGGGATTCTCAAACAGCTGTAGTAGATCTTAAGAGTCTTGTTGGCGTGATCTAGTGCAGGGATGGGCAAACTAAGGCCCGGGGGCCATATGCGGCCCGTTGATCTTTTTAATGCGACCCACCAAACTCAAAGTTGATTTTTGGCACTGGGGACGCACAGGACAAGTAGATCTGCATCTCCTACTGTTTTTGAAATAAAGACAGTCAGGAGGAGAGTGGTTTTTGAAATAAAGACAGTCAGGAGGAGAGTGATGATGAGAACATCCTGAAGAATAACAGAACTTTCACTGCTTTAAAATAGTACCTGTTAGTTTTTTGTTTTTTCAGAAAAGAAAAGAAAAAGCTGTATTTAATTAATTTAATTTTCAGTGTTTTAAGTCATTTTAATAAATAGTAAATATCGTGGGACTTGAAATCATTAGTTGTAATGATTTTCAATTGAAATTAAAGCACATTTTCCACATATCCCATGTGTGGATTAGCAAAACAATCCACCCATCTGCTCCTGGTCCGGCCCTTCCATCAAATTTTAAAACCCTTTGTGGCCCATGAGTCAAAAAGTTTGCCCGCCCCTGATCTAGTGTGATCTACTGCTGCTGCTTTGTTAAAGTCCACTATGTCATGTTTTGGGCATGAAGTAGTATGAATAGCCCACAATCTGGCATTAAAATAATCTTTTCTATTCTACATTTACACACATTTATAGAAAAACCTTGAAAAACATTCTTACTATGAGTAGAGTCTCCTCTTTAAAGATCTGAATGTCACTGTCATACTTTTAATGCTATATTATGTGACATTCAGAGGAATGCAATAAAACCTCTTCTTAACTCTTAGTCTTGTTTAGTTTCAAGGTCTCGACGTTATTTCTCCGTAACTGCCCAGGTTACATCGGTTATATCTGTATTGTTTTATGTTCCATGCCAGTCCTAATTACTTAGACAACCACATATGTCCAGAGGTGCTGCAAAAGTTTGAAAAAGACTGACACTCATGATGCAAATGGTATCTTTGTTCTAAAAATGTAATGTTGGGGGCTGATAAAGTTGTCAGAGGGGTGGATGAGTGGAGAAGATGGGCGGCTTTGTCAGCTTTTCCACTTTTAACAGCAGATCTGGGTCTCTTTCAACTCGACACAAAGTACCTATAAATTTTACAAATGTGCCTTAGGAGGAAATAAAATTCGTAGTGAGCAGGTTGTTGGAGTAACTTGTATATCAGACAGCTAGAGTCTATATCAGTGTTTCATCAAATCATTGTATTTCCTGAGCTCTTGCTGCTAACTATAACAAATGATATGCCACACTGAAGATCCACCCCCTCTCCATACAATGTGATAAGGGCAGTATACCATTGTCATGCCTTATCACCAAGATTCTGCTCATCCTTCAGTTGAACAGTGAAAGGCGGAGTATTTCGACGCCAAAAGTAACAGATATAAAGCACACTGCACCACAATCTAATAAGAGTTATGTCCACACAGCAAATAAACATCAGAGGAGCAAACAGCGTGAATGCATGATACAGAAACCAGAGATATGAGCCCCAGTCAATTAAAGTCAACTACTGATATGAGCTGTAAAGACAAGACAGAACAGAGAATAAGACACATTTTTGAATATATTGTCCCACATGGATGAGGATCCTGTTTTATAACAATTCAGACTCAAACTTGATGGAAAAAAAAGTTAAAATTCAGAACATTTTGCCCTCTGTCACCCCCATTGTACAAACAGGTGTTTGTAAGTGTCAGTTGTTCAAAATGTGTCATGAACCTGGTAATTATTTTTTTAGAAACTTTCGTAAGAGAGATTTCATGAATAAGACCAAATAAGAGAATAAGAGAGCAAATTTGTTCATCTATTGCAATTACATCTTTCTTTTGTTGACCAGAGTATCCAGAGTTTTCATGAAGATTCCCTGTTACTTTTACACCGGATGCCCTTCCGAATCATCTCTTTTAATGCAGCGGGGCCAGCTGAGATGGTACTCCCTGCTGACCCCTTGAGTCTGGATTGCTCAAAATTTGAAATGTCAACATCATATTCTGAACTGATACAGAGGGCTGGGCTTTTGAGTTGGTATTTTTGTGCCTCTGTGACTCCCTGCACACCATCACTATATCTGCACAGCATGACACAGACTTTCATGAAATCACGTTGGCTATGGTGGAGCAATAAGTAGAGGTGGAGGTGTTTTAACACAGCGACGCTGTGTGTGCTCCTGTATAACTCTGAAATACCTGGTTGGGTTAGGTCAGTTTATTTACCATTTGCAGTTAAAAACTATATTTAAAAATGTGCAAAAAAGCTTGTGTGGGACATTAACAAAAAGATGGAGGTCACAAAACTTAAATTTCGAACTTGATTCAATAGACAACAATAGAATGTCATTTCCTCACTAATAGCTTCCCTAATATAGCCATATGGTTTCATAGTTCTGATATAAATCAAGACTATAACACAACTATCCAACTTTGACATTTAGCATCAATATTAGTTCTTGTTTCAGTTGGACTTAAGTGTTAGTTCATATCTGCACATCGACTTTTTGATAACCCTAGATAAAGGCTGCAGAAAATGACCAGAATAGTGGACTGAGAATCCCAAATGTATAACGTATTTCTCATAAACTGCTCTCGGACCATAGTCTTAGAAGACTTGAAAGATAGAGTTATTGAAAGACTTTTATTAAATTATTACTTATTCATAATCCCCATATGCCCTTGCTCATTCTTGTGAAAAGATAGTGCAAGTATTATGTTAAATGTGATCCAGGGGCAGTGGAAATGTCCAGTATCACCCTTGCGTGATGAACAGAGCAGAACGGATTGGAGAAAAGTGTTCATTAATAAATATCTTCATGTCGAGGCTTGGGGGCCAGTGTGAATATAGTTTTTCCAACATTCATAACGCAAAGTGGAACCGCCAAACCCCCATCTCCCTGAAGTCATTGTGTGAGGGGACTCTGAGCCGGTCTGGTGAGCTGAGATACAGAGAGGACACACCAGCCCTTCCATAAGCACTCACTTTTTTACTGGTTTGCTCATAATTAAAGCATGACGCCCTAAAACAGCAAAGATGAGACATGAAATATTCATCTGAGAAGCTTAGACATCAACTAATGAGCAGTGCCATTGATGTAAAAGTAAAAGTGTAAAAGGTGGCCTGTAGGGTCACGAGGGGACAGGGGACCGAGCAAACTGAACTGTTCTGATGAATAGAGGAACTAGCAATGCAGATAAAGGGACAGAAACTAGTCTATAGGTAGGCCTTGTAGTATATAGACTTATAGTTCAGTATATGATGGCTGGAACATATTTTGTGACTCAATATTTATCGTGGGTACTTTTTCTTTGCAATTTGCATTTAATGGATTGAATGGAATGGATAAGATCTGAGTAACTGTTATGGTTAATTATAGGTTCATTCAGGCTTTTATTGGTCGCAGCTCAGGTTTTTTAATGTATCCATCCATCCATCTTCTCCCGCTTAATCTGGCTGGGTCGCGGGGGCAGCACTGCCCATTACTCTATGCAAGACCCAGACCATTACTCTATGCACCAGACCCAGACCCTATGAACCCCTCTGCAGGTGGTGAGCCCACAGGAGGGAGGGACTCCCTGGTCCCTTGTTGTACACTGTTCATGGGGTGTTGCATGTTTTTGGTTGATGGGGGAAACTGGAGTACCCGGTACGGTGGCTGAGTGGCAACACTCATGCCTCACAGCAAGAAGGTTGCGGGTTCGATCCCCGGGTCGCCCGGGCCTTTCTGTGTGGAGTTTGCATGTTTCCTCCCTGTGTCTGGATGGGTTTTTAATGTATATTAAAAAAAATACTGTATATTTAAAAATGTTTTTTTGGGGGATTATTCTGCTGTGTCAGTAGCATGAAGGGGTTTCAATATGATCATTTATTTCTCTGTATCAATACATCATGCTCCAGAATTTGTTATTGTGACAGGCTTATGTATAGGACTATGACTATGGGCTTTTGGACTTCTACTGTTTTGAATCTAGCCACATGGGTTCAAAATCAGATTAATATTTGTACCAATCACAAGCATAAGATTTGCAAGGCATTAGCATAGCCCTCATATGCCAAATTAAATGTGCAAATCCAAGTACTTTAAAGTGTAGGCGACTATGTCCAAGTGGCACAGAAAGGACAGGCTGAAGTCTTAAGAGTTTGAGGTATTAAAAATACAGGAATAAATGACCAGAGATGGAATAAGTGCTCAATAGTACAGACACTGGAGCAAAAACACAAAAAATTCAAGTAAATGACATGAAAACATCTACCGGTACCTGAGTAAAAGTATGAAAGTGATTGTGATTTTGTTAAAGATGCTTGTTGAATCAATAGAAACAATTGGATCAATCTTTTTTTTCTTAGCAGTTTTAGTTAAAAATTCACCCCTCAAGCTTTAAGCAGAGCTCGAAAATTATGAAAAATACAGTCCAATTAAAGATGTAGTGGAGTAAAAGTAAAAAGTTTTCAATTATGTATACTTAAGTAGACTACTTTTACTTTGTTATGCACTATCACAGTAAATGACCATCATTTTTTGTCTATCAGCAGAATTCCCACTTCACTGTGAATGGTTCAATCCACCTGTCACTCAGTCAGACCATGATGGAGGACAAGTAGGTGGGATAAAGTGTCTGTATTTGAGCATATCAGATTTTAGACTATGTAGACCCATGTTAGTTGGCCATTCAACTGCTTTTGTGAACGTATATCCAAAAACTCTTCAAAACGTTCCATCAATCTCTGAGTATAATATAGGAACCAGTTCACTAAACAATGCATATAATTGCCATATAGAGTGACTTTCATCTTCACTCTCATCCAGTTCTCCACATTTGTGAAAAGCTTGCATACATTACGCTTGGACTGTATTGCATGTACAGAAAGCACTCAAATGTTAAGAGCCAAATCATCCAGCAGTTGGAGTGTGGCCCTCTCATCACATTCACAGAGGCAGCTGCTGTGGAGCCGCCAGCAAAACCAATCAGAACCAAAGAAGGAAACAATGCGCTATCACTGCGATATGTTCTTGTTTTGATAAGGGCTTGTCCGCTTCAGTCTCCCGGTTAGTCAAGGGGGCTCACTGTAATATTGGCAGCGTGTTATAAGAATACCTGTAGCATGGCGTAGTCCCATACACAGCAATAACAGTGCTCTGGAGCTTGCTAAATCAATTACACAGAGGTTTGGAGGCTATAACTTTCTCTAAGCACCCATTGGTTCAAAGTATAAATGATCAAAATAAATGTTTGTAAATAACAGGTTGATATTTTCATGCATGACAGTGTTAGTTTAATCCTTTCCACTTACAGTCAGAGATCTTTGGAGATGCTGATGGGGGAGAGCAAAGAGGGGGAAGGCCCTGAGGAATATGTGCAATCTCAAAAAAGTACAAGTAAAGGATATAAAAATGGTTTTAAGAAGATAATTTTGTCATGAGTGTTGTGATAGGATCAGGCCTAGACACAGTCTGTCTGTGACTGCTGGCTTGATCTGCATGTGATAACAAACCCAAGTTGAACAAAAAAGTTAGAAAAGTGTAAATTGTGCATAATATAGCAGCATTTGCATAACTAATCATCTGGTAATTTATCTTTTTTTGTTGAGTACACCTAAACTTTGTGGCACATTCACAAATGGACTGTGTCCCCTAACTGAGATACCAGGAAAGTGTGCTTACTATAGTAGTATATTGTTATTAAATTGTCTTATTTGGACAATACTGATGTCCATACTTAAAAACATACTTTAGGGTGTAAAAATTTACTTCATTATCAGATAGATTTCATCATTTCAAGTCCTTCAGTGTAGCCCTGTGTAAGTGCTTGTGTCCCCATCCCCATGTGTGGCAAACACTGATTTAACTGTTAGCCACATATGAAATATTAATGTGACTGTTGTTATAATCTTAATCTTTCATTTTAAGGCCATTGGTCAGTGAGTGGATCCTCGACCTGGCTACAGTAACATCTTCACTCACACTGAAGTCTGACCTGCAGAAGAAATAAGCTCTTTGCATCTGAAGCAGATCCAGGGAGGAATTTCTGTTTTCTATCATAGCCCGTGTCCTGGGGCCAGACTTTGTTTGGACAGACAGTAATGACAGACAGGGGAGAGGCAGGATCGCCATCGCTCCGGGGCATCCGCACAGATTGCGCTGTTAAGTCCAGCGACGGAAGGAGAAGCGGTTGTGCACACACTGAATGCACTAAACACACACTATACTCAAACTGTGTCCAGCTCCTGAGCTCAGCAATTACACCCCAACACACATCTAACAGGCTCTGTGTAAATACCTACACTGAACCAAGCTCAAAGGCATGTCAAACACGATTCTCACAGATGTAGCTTTATAGTATGGCAGAGTAATAAAACATAATGGAAATGGCTTGTTCAAGGAGAGAAAGAGGAGTGCAGCGTGGAGCAGTTCATTTAAATGGGCAATGGGGCTGGTGGAAAATCTAGAACACAGACTTAATGAGACAGAAAGGTGTTTGGTCAGGAAGAATAGAAATGATGAAACGTCTGCTAAAAAACTAACGCTAGAATCCTATATTGTATAATTTAGACATTTTCAATAGAGACATGCAGACCGACAATATAGCAGAAAAACTATTCATCCATTACATTCATTTATTTGAAAACCTGTCAATATGCAATCCAAATGGTCTGTATTCTGACATGTGCACATTTTCAGCACAAAATATAAAATCTATAAATATATATAATAAATTAATTATTTATAAATATATGAATACCTATAAGAATAAGAATGTTTCATCTTGGATCACTTATCAGCTTTAATGCATCAGCTCAAAAGCCACTTTAGATGGATTGTGTTTTCACCATATTGATGATATGTAATACTTCTGTTAATGCTGCAACACTTTTACATTTTAAACTGAAAAACACATATATTGTTTTTAAGAGCATTCCACTTTAATCATTATAAAAAAACACACAAATTAGCAATAGCACAGATCAGTGCTTGATTTCAAGAACCTTCAAAGTTTAGCCAGAATGAAAAGCCAGTCAAGCCATAAGCAAAAGCACTGATGAACAGAGGAGCTCCAGGAGAACGCAGAAGGAGCAGAGATGTGCATCCTGCCTCTGACAATAGACACCTGAATAATTCTCCACAGAAAAGGTTTGATAAGCAGCACACAGGGCATGTGAAATATAATCAAACACAAGACAAGAACTGGGAGATCCTATGCATGAGTTGAATGAAAAATGTATTTATTTTATGCCATCTGCTCTTACGTAAACCTGAGGGAATTCACTAAAACACAGCTGATGGTGTGAGGGTGAATATGAGACATAATGATGGTAATGAGAACTCAGTCACATAAGACCACAGCCAACACAACTTAAAGAAGCTTAGATTGGAGAAATAAGTGTATTGAGTATGAATAAACACGCCCTGACTGCATCACACCAAACCTCAGTACCTTCCTGCCCCCACACCGGGATGTGCTGTTTATTACCACTGCATCAGCCTACTGTCACTGTACCCTACCTGCGCGCAGTGCCCCGCCCTGTGCAGAGGAGAGGCTGCTTTAAGGGCTTTCCCGGGGACCTGTCTTTGTTTTTTCATTTGGTTTTAAGCGTAGTCCTCTTTGATGCTGAGTGTCAGCACACCCAGCCTGTTTCACACATGACACGTCGCCTCGGGAGAGCTTTCAGCGCCAGCAAACTCCATAGATGCTGGATGTCTCCCGTGGCGAGGCACTTGGCACGCGTAAAATACCAACGCACAGTAATTGGGATTTGGCTGCACCAGCAAAAATTTGGTATCATCGAGGAAATTTGGGTACTTCTGGGCTTATATAATAGATTCTAGGCACACATTACAATTGTAGGATACCATATAGGCTATAAGAAAACATTTTTGGTGTTCGTTTCATTTCATCTGTCAAGTGGAATAAAGCATGTATGAAACTAAGACAATTCAAGCATCACCGCATCAATAAAATACAATTCTTACACAAGTTTGGGCAATAAACAAGTTATCGGTCCGAATATAAGTAGTCATTTCCAAAACGAGTGGCTTCATTTTAAATATAATTAAATAATGACAAAAGAAGAAGTAGAAGGATGAAGAATTTGTTTAGAAAATGAACCTGTCGATGCGGTGGAACTTTTTATAATCACTGTAATTGCTCTTCATTGAGTGCGTTAAAATGTTGGAGCTCCTTGTTTGTGCGCGTCTGTTACGGCACAGACAGAACAACTCCGGCGCATCCCTCACCTGCACGACACGGAGATCTCCACTTTGGTGGCCGGGATGCTCCCGCTGATCGGGTCGAAGTCTCGGACCGTCGCGGTTGCCTCTTTTTTGTCCACATCTCCCTCCATGTTCAGGGGAGGCGCGCGCCAGCTCCACGTGCGGCAGCTGAGGCGTTCACGGGCGGCTGGGAAATGACGAGACACGGGCGCAGGGGTCCGGACCTGACTCTAGGTGCTGTCCATTGGAGAGGTGCGATCGCTTGGAAAGTTGAGTCGCTGTACGCTCAGACACAGCCGCGCACTGAGATCTACTGTAGCACTGGAAAAGTAAGCGCGGTGAACTCCTCCCCTTCTGCCTGCATTCTCACACGAGCTGCAGAATCACCAAATTGATCTGTGGCGATCGTTATTCTGCTCTAAATTGATTTTGGAATCCTCTAACTGAGAGAATGGATAAATCACAAAGTGCTACTGTTTGTCTTCTTTGAAACCGTAGATTAAACTAGCGCCCTTCTATCGGCTGCCTCCCCACTCTCCTGCCGCCAGCCTCTCTCAGCTATGCTTAAAGTGGAGACACTCACTCGCTGCGGATGAATAGTTTATCCTCCTCCGTGAAAAAAATGACATCAGCAGCCACCAGCGCCTATTACTAATTGAGGAGCTGTCTCTATTCTTTGTTTCAGCACCTGGACAGCTCCTCAAAGTCCACTCAGCTTCATACGAAACGTGTGATGGATTTGTGAATGCAAATTATAAACCATCACGCTACAGTATATCTTAAAGCAACTAGGCTCTCTTTGCACAGTTCTTTGGGTAGCCTGTATGGAATGAAATGAAAATAGTTGCTGTATGAAGTAGGATCCAAGTGCCACTTAAGGCAGGCGTGTCCAGGGTCTGGCCCAAGGGCAAATTGTGATACATTTATAGGAGAGTCAGAACAATAAATCAAAGCTGAAGGGAAAAAAATATCAACTACTGTTTGCTTTCCAACCCCCATTTCTACTCTATTTGAAGGGGTAATTTGTTAACAAGACAGTGTAATTTGTTAATTAGGACAGAACACTTATTTTAGATTCAAAAACACAAGACTTTCCTCGCTCCATCACAATATTTGCTTCACTCATAGACAAATGAAGAGATGATTTGCAACAATAGATAACTGACAAATGAAAAAGCTTGTCAAATCTTTTTACAGCTATCAAAATATAATTCCTTCCCTTCTTGATAAAAAAACAAGATAGAGATTATTGTCATTGCTCATATATCTAAAAGATGGTGGGAATAAGCTTTTTGCCAACTTTTCCAAAAGGAGATTTCTGTTTTTGCCATTGAACTTTCCAAAGCTTTTCGTGCACATGTTATACTGTGTTACTGTGTTATGGTTTCCCTTTTTTAAATCAGTTTTGATGCTTCTTCAAAGACGCAGCAGGATAACAGCTTGGCATCCACGGAGCACGACTAACCCAGATAATCACAACAGCTGTACACGGCCAAGTGCCAAGTGGTCGTAGTGTTACATTTTTAGTATAGTGTTATTAACCATTGGCTTCAAACTAAACCTATACAGTTTATAGTTTATAAAAAATGTCCTCTTCTGACACTTTGTTAAATTTTGCTGGCACCTAGGGCTGTCATTGTAAATATTATAGACTTATCATTTAATACGTAACAGCTGGAACAATATATATTCTGGGGCTCAGTATTTATCATGTTTACTGGGAAATTATTGGTTATTTTATGACTATATAATAAGATATGAGCTGTAGAAGGCTAAATTAATCACTTCTATGACTCATTACGGATGCAAATACTTCACTAGCCAATTTTTTACCATTTAGAAACGTTTTTGTGGTATAAACCTTCTTTGGGGTTTTTGTGTCAGTGGTTTAATTAGTTTCAATATTATTTTTTATTGTCTATATTTATTTCAGCAATATATGGAACTAACACAAATGTTGTAATGGTGACAGGCCTAATGCTTCCTATTGTTAAAGGTGCACTGTGTAACTTTATCGGTTGGTGGTCTGTTATTACTTTGCTTCCGCAGTAAAGTAGTTAAAAAAATATGTCTTGTATTTATTCAATTACAGTTTTGTTTGTTTTTTAGACCCACTCCACTACAGATCTGACCTGTAACTTGGCCTGGTGATGTGAGCTGCATGACACCGTGGAGATAATCAAATTAAATGCCATTACTGGGAAAAAAAAAACAAAAAAAAACAAGGAGTCAAGTGGTGGAAAAGTTCACAGTGCAGCTTTAATATGCACAGAACAATGTTGCATAATGTGTTTTTGCGAAATAATACTTAATTTGACTAAGTCTAGACACTAAATATAATTATAAATGTGGTAAATGTTGCAGTCCTTCTAACTGTGTGAAAATGTGCAGTAAATCGTGAGCAGGTCAAACTGCCACACCCTGAGGTATTAGCAGTGCCTCTAGAAGTGTCTTCCTCTTTAAGCCTGGGGTCGGCAGCAGCTCCGTCGCCTCAGGTCTCTCTGCTTTGGCTCCAAACTCAGAGCAAACTCTTCAACACCTCCCCAACGCTTCACTCTGAGGGGAAGACTTTCACAGGGGCACTCTTGGGATTAAACCAGACTTCTACAAGTTACAGATAAGGAACTTCACTTCTCAGACTGATATGTTTGTTTCTGTTTGTTTCTCAGGCTTGCACATATATGTTTTTCCTTTTGAATCAATGGTCAAATAATCAGAGATGCATTGCAGAACAGAAGGCAAATAACCACAATGAAAAAAAAAAAAAAGGAAGGAAGAGAAACTAGAGCAAAAGATGAAAAACTAACTTATTCACAATCCTGTAATATAAAATTTTGTGCCATGTGCTCTCTTCTTCACACTTAATAATCGGCTCATGTTGGGATTTATATGCTTAAAAAGTGAAAATATCAGTCATCAATATATCAATATACCAGCTTTAAACCTCCTTATGAATTGCTTTTATACAAATCCTCACTTCCCCCATATAAAATATTCATACATATGAAAACAAGAACAACTTTCTCCATTATCCAACACTCAAACAGGTCATTTCCACACAGACGTTATTACACGGCCCGGCCATAAAAAAGTTAATACACTCTATTATTTTGTCGACTTTTATTACAACATGCATTCACTGTGGCATTGTTTCGATAAGCTTCTGCAGTGATTTATTTCCATCCAGTGTTGCATTCATTTTTCACCAAGATCTTGCATTGAGGATGGTCGAGTCTGACCGCTGCGCTTAACCTTCTCCAGCACATCCCAATGAGGTCAAGGTCTGGACTCTGTGGTGGCCAGTCCATGTGTGGAAATCTTGGAATACGCCCGTGCCATCAGGGAAGAAAAAGAAAGAAAAAAATGATGTAATAAGCTGGTCATTCAGTATATTCAGGTAGTCGGCTGACCTCATTCTTTGAGCACAAACTGTTGTTGAACTGCAGCAAGCCCAGATCATAGCACTTAGTTAAATCCAGATGGCAACTTTTTTTTTTTTTTTGGCTAGGCGGTGTATTTGAGCTCCACATATAAGCTATAGGTTCACCTGAAGGGAGCACCCATAGCTGATTGGCACATCTCGGACTAAACAGCGCCTCAGCCGTCTCATTGTTACTCATGTGAGCTGGTAATTAGGGCCCTTGGTGGTCTGGGGTCGGTTGATTTGAGCTCCCGAGTGCTCCGGCCCTCTCTGCCTGCTGAGAGACCCTCTACCTGCCTCCTATAGCCACTGCAGCTCTGTAATTACAGCCGACTGAGCAGTGGTACCAGACCAGAGCAGCGGGAGAGCGTCAGGAGAGCCACAGAGCCGGAGGTAAACCAGGCCTGATACGTCCAGCAGGAAGTTCAGAGCAGGAATAGCAACAAGCTGAAGGTCAACAGTTGGCAATAACATATAAAATGTCATATACTGTGCTGTAATGCATTTTCAACCCCATGAACGTGTAAAGTAAAGCAAATCCATAAGTAAAATAACAGTATAGTTATTTTGGTGAAGCTGAAACTCACTTTCAAGATTCAGTTCTATTATGATTAATGAATAAAAAATTAAAACAGAAATGATTCAAATGTAAATATGTGGCCACTGGAGTGTGCTCAGAAATAAACCAACATTCAGTCTGGTTGTCAGGTCATTGTGCGGTATTGTGAACTGGCAAAGTTCATGACACTTATGGAAAAAGGGAGTTTGTGCAGCTGTGAAAAAGTGACAGTTAAGAAAAATTGCTGGTGCAGAATTGTCTCTGTCACAAAAGCATTAAATCGTGTGAATCTTGTAATGTTCTGACATTTTTTAAGCTATTAAGTGAACTGAACTGAAAGGAGGCAAGTGAAAAGGCTGAAGACACGAGTAGGGATAGAATGTTCTTCCTCAAGTTGCCCCTACGCTCCTGTATAAATTATGAACACTGTGTCCTTGAACAACTACCACCAGAAATGGAGACACACATCAGTTTCACCTTGTACACAAAACATCACCTAACACGAACACGACTTGCTAGAAAGTCACTCATGATAAGTCCTACTGACCGTCATGATCAACACAATGCCCAAGTCCAAGAATAAAGAGAGCGGCTGAGCTGGAGTCCAAGGGTATTTGAAAAAGACCATTTTCCTGCAAAGTACCTTTAATAATATGACTAAATGATAGACATAATGATAAATGACAGGTGAACTGGATAACTCAGATTTTTCTCTTCAATACAGCACAGATGGGATCCATTAAGCAGTAACTGAATTTTCTGTTGTTAAAGTAGTTCTTGGTTTCTTTTCTGCTTAGTAATAAATGTCTATACACAAGTTTATTGTGGCCACGGCAGTTTGTTTTAGCTTTTTGGTGGTGCAAATAAAAAAGACATTTCTCAAGAGCTTAAGAAAAGTCAACAGATAGGTAAGGTGTACTTTATGGTATACTTTATTGGTCCCTCGTCAGGGAAATTAATTCTCTGTGTTTGATCCATCGTTTAACCAGTGCTGTTGGATCAACCTCTCAGGAGCAATGAACCACATGCAAACTCTCCACAGAAAGAGCCCAGCAATCTGGGAATTGGACCTGGAACCTTCTTGCTGTTAAGCGTGAGTATTAACCACTCAGCCACTGGGCCCCCTGTTCTTGAGTCTAAATTAGAACTACAAAGATCTTATAACACCTACGTGATAGGGACACATAAAGAATGTGAATAAATTATTTGAATATGTCAAAGCACCTTTTGTTTTTTCCTGACTTCCCACAACCTGCTGGGGCCACTGGGCTTATCAGCTTTAATATAGAGGCTGACAGCTGGCCCAAAGTTCAGAGACTAGTGAGCTCTCCACCACAGAGCAGACTTTTAAAATCATCATTTGACCTTTATCATTTTGTTTACTAGCACAACGTCTTCCCAACTGACAGATCACAAGATGAGTAGGAGGCGGGCTGGCTTCATTCTGAGGCAGCATCATGCAACCATTTACTGCACACTGGTGAAAAAAGAAGAAGAAAAAAAGAATCTCCAATAGCCAGTTTTTTACCATTTTTGATGAATTCCATATGTGAATCTTAGTTCTTTATGAAAATTGATGGTTAGTTGGTTAATTGTGTTATTTACTTGTAACACAAAAAGCTGAATGTGTAACATGTTAAAATGAAGCATACATTTGACAAAGAAATTTGCAATGTTCCCTGGCTCCATGTGAGGAACAGTGGACACATGTCCAGATGAGTCAGGATTACCTTAGCTGGAGGCTAAATGCATAAGAGTAAAGTGTGAGTGACGGGAGGAGGTCGGCCCAGTGTCTGTCTACCTGAGGTCTACTTTGGCTGCTCCTTTACAACCAGGTCTGGAGAGAATGAAAAATGTAATGAAAAGTTGGCAGAGAAGTTAACAGTCTGTCCAAACTGTACGGGAGTATTTTGGTAATGCAGTACTCCAATGCAGTACTAGATCCAGAAATATTACTGAACACTGTACACTTTTGAACATTTTAAAAGAGCCTTGACAAGTCCTTGACACCAATAATGTCTTTTGTGGTAAGATCTGTCATTACAACTATAAAAAACTCCATGTACGAAAGCTGGAGATGCTTCTGTGCCACACTTAAAATACTGTACACCATGTCTTTAAATAGAAACATAAGATGAATACTTTTTTTCTTTTTCAGCCCAAGTCCACATACATCAACAATGCCCTTGTGTCAAATTGAAGTGCATTTGTCATTTTCCATTTCCAATGATTGCCGATGTGGCATCTCTGAAGAGCCAGAAACCCGAGGTTTCGCATCCCCCAGTGAGATGCTATGAGTTATAATGAACAGACCAGTGCTGCAGTCTCTAACATAACATACTGTATTCTGCGTTATTTGTATGGAGAAGGCCTATAGAAAAATGTCATTGGCCTCAATTAGACTGAAAGTGGCCATTACAAGAGGTTCCTTTCTGTATGTAAATTAATGTGTGCATATGTTTATGATGAATCACATGTGTTATATGAATTCATCTATTACTTTGATGGAGTAAACGCCATGGGTGCTGCCTGCGTTCTCTTGCACACGGCAAAGCTCTGGAACATCTCAGAGGTAATTATATTGAAAAAAAAAATTACAGTGCTTTAATGCAGAAAGGTTTCACATTATGCACAAAAATGCATTTATGTTGTTGCCTGAAGCAGAGAGAGAATATCATTCACAAGTGATATCATTTTTTTGAGGGGGAGGGTTCCATATATGATAACAAGCTTGTACTGCTAGTGTAACATTTTTAAGAGCAGCAAACCTGGATTAAATTGCATCAGGAAGGGCACCTAACATTGCACAACACTTTGGAAATCTGCCATGTTAATGCCAGTAATGCAAAATGCTTATAGAGATACATTACCCAAAACATTGTTACAAATGAACAAACTAAATCAGGGATACAGCTCCAGATACACTTGTCTTTATTAAGTTTTGTCAAAGCGTGGGGTTCTGTTCGGTCAGGTAAGGAAAATACACAACTTCTCTCATTCAGCTACACTGCTTGGATTATGAAGAGTTTTTCTAGGACAATGGAAATATTTTGTAGTAATCCCTGAGCAGCAGGAGACACAGATAGGGAAACATTGTGTAAAAATGGTTGTCAAAGTTCATATCATAAAGCTTTGCGGCTCTACAAACATTTTTTCATAAATCCTAATGATCAAATCCAAATCATTTTTTCAGCGTTGTCAGCATTGTCAGAGATCTGGGAAACGTATATCTTGTACAAAACTGTCATTGTGAGTGGTAAGAGTAAGAAATAAGGGAGCGCATTTTAATAAGAAAATGATACTATGTGCGTTTTTCATATCCTTTGACAGATGCGCTGGTGGGGCTTGTGTGACAGCGAGGAGGGGCAGAGTCATGTGGTGCTGAGAATACAGGCTTTAGCTTCATAAGGTTTAGAGCGGCTCAACCGGCCTAATTGTGGTTTTAATGTATTTCATAGAACGTAATATCTGAAAGACATAATTATACGCTGATAACACAGACACAGAAAATGGTGGACCAAAAACTGATTGTACTGAAAAGAGATTGGAAAGTCTGAGGAAATTCATTAAAACCGGAGTCTGCAAAAATTCATTAAAAGACATTTTCAGATATGAATGCAACACTGAGCCAAAGAGAAGGCTGCCATGCACAAGATATTAATGCAGTTCTTTCCATAGTATGTGTAATTTAAAGCTTTACCTTACACAGAACATACTTACTGCACATAATTAAAGCAAATATGAATAAGTATAATTAAAAACTAATTCTGAATTTTGGACTTTCTGCCTTTATAGAGCTAGACCTATTAAAGATGAACATATAGTTGGCTACAAAATTCCATACAGATGTCATTGCTTTACCTGGAATGTCCCACAGTAGTGGCATTAAACTTCTGTCTTGCATTTATTCAGTTACAGCTGTTTTTTTCCTATATAAAACTTTCCATTCTTACTCTGGGAATAGATAAGACAATAAGATAAATGAATTGCCATACTGTGGGACAAGCAAACCATTAACATTTCCATGGAGACGAGCAGATGGCACACCCGTTACCAGAAAAGTTACATAGTGCATCTTAATAAAACTTGTCTAATTACTGATTTACATGTATTTTTATTCATTATGTAAAATTATGTCAAGAATGCCCACAAGACCCACAAGACTCCTCAAACGGGTAAATTCAGACTATATCAGAGAGGAGTTCCTAAGTGGACTATGTGGACAGCAGCTTATGCTCTGTCCAACAAAATAAAACCTTAAACAAATGTCAACTGTGAAAGTCTATGTACTTTAAACACAAGGCATATGTTAAATTGCATTTCTAAAGTTCAGCTCAACAGTTTGTTGCCCTCTACAACTCAACTGTGTCCCCAATCTGTAAATGTTATTTTCTCATACAGCATGAAAAGACAACACAATACGTCAAATGTACTTTTTAGAATGTCAGAATTAAAGTGGATAAAACAGCACCTACAGATGCCATTTACCAACCCAAAACAGGAAGTAGTGCCTCTATGCACAACAACAACACAACCCAAAACTTAAAGGAATCTTTCTCCAGAGATTTTGGTGCGTCTTTTGGTTTCACTTCACAGTCAGTTGTGCTCCAGCAGCAGCAGCAGCAGCAGCCTGACCTAGATCCTGCCTTTCCCGTGCTCACTTCATATACATATTCATGGGGCTGGCTTAATCATAAGACAGCCTCTCGAGCGAAGGAGGAAACTCTCTAATTAGTTGGTCTCATTCAGAGTTGGGATGTGCACATCTCCAGTGTCACTTGTGTTTGTGTCTCAGCGACGCTACAGTCATTTCCGTGAGGCTGCCTGTCAGTGTGGAGATCTGTGAGCTGTATAATAATAAGGGTGTGTTTTACTGTAAAGAAATGAAAACTCTACATCCATGAAGAAAAATGTTGATACACATTTTGAGTCTGCAATCTAGAAACATTACCAAGGGAGGGTATCACAAGCTTGCCTAACTCCTAGAGATGTTAGTCAGAAGGAAAACATAGTGGTCCAGGGCCATGTTTTTTGTTTTCTTTTTAATTACATGGCTTTAGTGAAATCAACTGGGACACATGCTGTTGTCATACATGAGCACAAGCTGCAGGTCAAATCTGTTAAATGAATGCTGGATAGGCCTTTTATTATTTATAATGTTGTTCATTGAATGGTTATGTGTAAAGTCACTACTACACACACTTTTGTGCCCTTTGTATCATATGTCTTTTGTTACTTTAGACCACACTCCAGTTTACCTGTAATGTATCATTTGTATGAGCTCCTGTGATTCACTCGTACTCGTATCATTGGGCAGCAGAGCCAGATCTCTGTCTGTGAGCTCTGCATTCTTTACTACATATAAAATCTTTACTAAATAAACATCATAGGTAACATACTCAGATGACATGATTGCTTTGAGGGGTCAAGTAGGACAATTCAACACTTGAAACATTTCCCCAAAATAACTCTTTTAATCTTTAGTTAAAAGTAGTATCAAAAAAGTAGTACCAAAAAAGTATAGCATATTAATTTAAAAATGTCTTCAAGGTAAAAACAAGATCAATATAAATTATATCCATGTAATAAGAATTGGGATCAGGCTTCTAAACTCACTCCTCTTAATGGTGATATCTACAACATCTGGGTCAGACCATTTTAAGGTTACAATAAAGCACCAAAAGCCCAGCTGCCCATGTCCCAGAGCACTCTGGGTGGGGAGACTGCTTGAGTTCACTTGATTGTCACACTGTGCATATCCAAGTGGAAGAAATTTCAATCTTGGACAACATGAGATGAATCCCACTAGAAACATTTAGTGTGCTGTAGACCTGAAATTTTAGAAGCAAAATCTGATATGCTTCATTAAATAGAATTGAACTAGTTTGGCTGATGTCTGGCTTTTAGCAAAAGTTGGAGTCAAAGGTTGAGGAGATCCCTTTGACATCCTTGTAACAAAAAACAAAGAGATGTGTCCCTCTTAAGGCCCGTAACTGTTGGGAGCATATTAGACCAAGCATATTAGAAAATGTAGCATATTAGAAAAAAATAACCCAATCATTAAATGCAAATATGTATGGCCTAAACTGAGAAAATACATTCCAACAGCTGTAGTTGTGTGGCATTCCAACAGCTGTTAAATGCCTTTTAGATACACATGATTATATTCTTGAAGGCACTAATGCTTTTTGAAGGCCAGAGAAAACATTCAATGGCCACTGAAAAGGGCGGTTGAAAGCTCTGTCCTTCCTCTAGTCACTGAAGGGAACACACACTCCGAATTCGGATTTATATCCTTTATATTCATGTGAGCTGATGTCTGGGCCTAGTCATCCAAGGATCCCCCGGATACGGCCTCAACAACCCAATGACAAGGATTTAAATCATGTCCCCTGTTTCCCATTCACAAAGCTCTGCTGCCTCTCACCTTCATCTGCATCCAAACGAACAGAACAATTCAATACAAAGTCCCCATGAGAAAGTCAAATGAGCTCAGCCCCAAACACACACACTCACACACACAAACTCTGGCTTTGGTTTGCTAGTAATGGCAAAATGAACACATTTATATTGAAATGTGTTGGAAAAAAGATATGAATTTCTTATAACAGTTCTAATGAAACTTAAAGGTCGATTGTCTAACTTTTCAAGAACACCATTTATTTTAATATTATTTTTAAATCTAGTATTTATCTTATTATACGTTTTTATATGTTTTTATGTAAACAGACCACTTAGTGCAGCCCAGCCCTGGTCTTTCCATTCCCACAATGCCTCTGAAATGAGATTTAAGATTAAATAAAAAAGTTTTACTACCACTGCTTCTTAAGAGGCTCTTTTACTTCAGTGTCTTTATTTACTTTAAACACGGATATGGCTTTGGGTTGACACAAGGTCAGGCTCAACACTTGAGGAAGTTAATGCACCAATGAAAGGAAAAAAGTCAAAGTCAAAATCCCTACAAATGTGATTACCGTATGTACAGCTCTCAGAAATAATCATAGACTAAAGTCTATGTAAAGTCTAAGAGCCACACTTTTTGCTCTACCAAAAAGTGAGTCGTCTTTTCTTTCCTCTGCGCTAAACTTTGACATGTTGGACGCTTCAGACGGAAAAATAGGAATATCTTCAAAGGCAGCAAAGAGAGCAAGTGTCAGAAAAACAAAGAGAGGTAAGATGGAGCTGACAGGAGCCCGCTGTGTTCTGCTCTGAGAGAATTCAGAATGAAATCCGGTCATGTTAACAAATCCACTGCAGCCTGGGACTGCTGCACTTGTGAGGACATGGAGACACCCCCCAGGGACATGCCTGAAATTAAATCAGGGCTAATCAATACATTTTTATAGCGACTAGATTAAATTACACTGTGGGATGAGTGTAGTGAAAAGTGCCAAGAACGACTAGATGAAAATTGACTTTCTCCATTTGCTGTATTCATGCAGTTAAATACAATTTCAACATGCTTCAGCCGCACCTTCATTTCTGAGGAGGTTTTACAAATCTATTTTCTGTTCAACAGCCGTATGAACTATAAACACAGCAGAATGACAGAACCATTGTGAGTGACTGTGAATAGTAACGGTTTTGAAGTGCCAGAGTCTGGATTTGAAACACAGAGGATTCAAAGGCATGTGGCATATCCACTACACTACTGTATACACTCCACTACTGTATACACTCCACTACTGCATTCACTCCGCTACTGTATACACTATACTACTGTATACACTATACTACTGTATACACTACACTACTGCATACACTACACTACTGCATGCACTACACTACTGCATGCACTCCACTACTGCATGCACTCCACTACTGCATGCACTCCACTACTGCATACACTCCACTACTGTATTCACTCCGCTACTGTATACACTATACTACTGTATACACTATACTACTGTATACACTACACTACTGCATACACTACACTACTGCATGCACTACACTACTGCATGCACTCCACTACTGCATACACTCCACTACTGCATGCCCTACACTACTGCATGCCCTCCACTACTGCATGCACTACACTACTGCATGCACTCCACTACTGCATGCACTCCACTACTGCATGCACTCCACTACTGCATGCACTCCACTACTGCATGCACTCCACTACTGCATGCACTCCACTACTGCATGCACTCCACTACTGCATGCACTCCACTACTGCATGCACTCCACTACTGCATGCACTCCACTACTGCATGCACTCCACTACTGCATGCACTCCACTACTGCATGCACTCCACTACTGCATGCACTCCACTACTGCATGCACTCCACTACTGCATGCACTCCACTACTGCATGCACTCCACTACTGCATGCACTCCACTACTGCATGCACTCCACTACTGCATGCACTCCACTACTGCATGCACTCCACTACTGCATGCACTCCACCTACTGTATACACTACACTACTGTATGCACTACTCTACTGTATACACTACACTACTGTATGCGCTACACTACTGTATACACTCCACTACTGCATACACTCCACTACTGTATACACTACACTACTGCATACACTCCACTACTGTATACATACATGATAATGGATGGTTGGAACTTCAAAAAGGCTCAGGAGTTGAGCAATGCAACGGGTGACTGTGCAACTGACCACGCCAGACCAGGTTCAAAACTGCAAAATGACAATTTATTTTTCAACAATAAAGACAAATAAATGAAACAATATGGTTTATAGCGCAACTCACTAAAGGCAGAATACTTGTTGTGGCAAGTGTAAAAAGGAACAGGCATCTAATAAATACATTTCCAAAACATCAGAGATGACACAGGCAGAATAAGCCATTCAACCTTCTGAAATCTTACAAAATTGCCAATGGTAGGTCGACATCAAACACCCATATTTGCATGCATGGCTACCAGAGAGACAATATCAAAAGTAACAAAACTCAGACTCAGAGCTTTGTCACAAAAAGAACACTCAGAATTAAAGGGTGTGTGTCAGCTGAGTAAATTGAAACAGGATTAAATCTAGATCAAAATAAGAAGACACTGTGATTTGAATGTGCAATTTTAACATTAATGAAATTCTAACAATAGGACACAGATCCCATGTTTTTTATATATGAGATGGTCCAACATGGATTTATCAGAAATCTGATATTTTACTTGTACTTGTTTTGGTTGACACCCAATTTTAAGAGTTTAAACTTGCTTCTTTCTGTTTATTTGCTCAAATATTTTTCTCTCTCAAATCCCTCACTTGAATACAAAATGATGATTCATTTGCAGGAGTGGGCCAAGCCACAGAATTCCTTCATTATCTCTTTACCGTGTCCAGTGTCAATCAATACGACAAAATTAAATTACATCAGTCAGAGAGCTCGTATCATCTTCTGAATAAAACCAGACCACCGCATGGACCATTTCTGTAATGTCAGCTTCCACTAATGTAAGAATCTTAAAATAGTAACTGAAGCTATTTAGTCTAGCCAGTGCGTGTAATAGAACAAGAATGATTTAAGGGTTTAATTATGTGTAAGGCGGTGCTAATGAAAATGTTTAAAATGTGTTCCCAAGATGCAGAAAAATCAGCTTAAACCACTTAACATAATTATGATTTATTTTATTTCAGGTTTTCAGAAATAAACGCACAAAATCAAAAAACACAAAAAAATTACTGGTCTTAAACAACATAAAAACTTTAAATTTATTGTTGAAAACTGTAGGAACTGAAAGCAGCAAGTAGCAGATTTTCATGTATGCGTTTTATTTTTTGAAATGGGTAATGGGTAATTTTCTGAACACTCAAGTCTCAAATGCAGGAGAATACAGGATTACTCAAACATCTATGAATCACTCAAAATACTGAGTATGATTATGTTAATGATAAAGAGAAAAGTTGAAATATGTCTCCATTTACTACTCTGCATCAACTCTTTAACTCACCTGGTTGAGGTCATATTGAAAAACAAATGTTAAAATAAGAGAAAAGTTGAAATATGTCTCCATTTACTACTCTGCATCAACTCTTTAACTCACCTGGTTGAGGTCATATTGAAAAACAAAGCTGTTAAAGTAGAAATATAAACTGTGCTCCTGTCATCCCCTTTAACCCATTATTCATGCGCACTTATATCACCTGTCAAAACTCTTGGAGTGGCAATAACAGTCGGGTGATGCAGGTCATCTTTCTGTAACTGTTCACACTGTCAAAACGTCTGATGTAAACTGGGACTCTCCATGTCCAAGAGAATACTGTAAAGGTCTATGTAAAGGTCTATGTAAAGTCTATGTATAGGTCTATGTAAAGTCTATGTAAAGTCTATGTATAGGTCTATGTAAAGTCTATGTAAAGGTCTATGTAAAGGTCTATGTAAAGGTCTATGTAAAGGTCTATGTAAAGGTCTATGGCTGGGTAAAGATCTATGGCTGTGTAAAGGTCTATGTAAAGGTCTATGTAAAAATCTATAGCTGCGTAAAGGTCTATGTAAAGGTCTATGTAAAGATCTGTAGCTGCATAAAGGTCTATGTTAAGGTATATGGCTGTGTAAAAGTCTATAGCTGTGTTCACAATTGCTCCTAAACCACATCAGAATTGGAACTAAAGTCAGAAGTAAACCTGGATTAGAGTGGTGGATTTACAGTAGCTTTAAAATAACTTTTTTGTTTGTGTGTGTCATCTGCTTGTTTCTATGAATGAAAGTCACTGCTCTGCCTGAAATGTTTCACAGTATGACTTTAAACAGCTCTACCTTGCATGTATTCATCTTGAAAAACAGGCATTCAGATTGTGAGACGGGTTGCCCTCCACAGATCTGACCTGT